>JBAKBP010032218.1:0-23431 GCA_037953745.1 Lithodes maja
ATCAGAATCTATCAAGGCAGGTAAAAAAGGATATTAGGAAAGAAAAAAGAAATTATGAAATTAAGGTTGCCAATGACTCAAAAAATAATCCTAAAGCTTTTTACCAACTATATAAATCCAAGGTTAGAGATGTAATTGGTCCGCTTAAAACTTCGATAGGAGAAATGACAGAAAATGATTTAGAAATGTGCAGTACATTAACCCTCCAGCCCCGGTTATGTATTATATATATATTCCTCGAAACCCGGGTGTTTTGGCCGAAAAACGTCTAGGCTAGGCTACCGTATATTCGTTAATCAGACTGCTTACCGCATTCCCGCGCATCCCCAAGCGTAGCTGTGTTATTTACCTGTAAAATGGCATTAAGTAGAGCTCTCTAAGTCAACTGGGTGAGCTGTGATGATGATTTCATTGGAGATAACTTTATGGCCAAACCAGCCACTTTACACCACTTTTCGATACTGAACAACAACATACAGGCACACAAGAACAAGCGACGCTCTCCTTCTTGTGGCCGGAGATGCGGAGCGTCGGTCCAGCCGGCTGTTGTTTACATGCGTCGGACCGACGCCTCGCACAGTAAGCTCACAGGCTGTGACGTCGTGGGTGCATAAGAGGCCTTCCGGGTACCTGTTACATGCTTTTTTATGGGCGTACATGAGGTCATCCGGGAACCAAGGGTTAAATAGTCAATTTCTTTCCGTTTTCACTAATGAAAATTTGGCACAGTTTCCAGAAGTCCGTAAGGTATATAGCGATAGTATAGAAAATAGGTTAAGTACGGTTACTATAAGTAGAAATGATGTGCTTAAGGAAATTGACAAACTGAAACCTCATAAATCGCCTGGTCCTGATGAGGTATATGCTAGAGTATTAAAAGAATGTAGGGATGAGTTAAGTTACCCATTAACATTTTTATTTAACAAGTCATTGGAGACAGGTATAGTTCCAGAAGCTTGGAAGCTTGCAAACGTAGTTCCGATCTTCAAAAAAGGTGACAAATCAATAGCATCCAATTACCGTCCCATTAGTCTTACATCAATCATAGGAAAGCTACTAGTCAATTATTGCTAGTAAAATTAGAAACCACTTAGATACATTTAATTTAATAAATTCTTCTCAGCATGGATTCACTCAGGGACGTTCTTGCCTTACTAATTTGCTTAGTTTTTTCTCAGAGGTATATGAAGCAGTAGATAATGACAAGTCATATGATATAATATATTTAGATTTCAGTAAAGCTTTCGACAGAGTCCCCCATGAGAGATTGATGAGAAAGGTTGAGGCGCATGGAATAGGTGGGGCGTTGTTGGGATGGATTAGGTCATGGCTAATTGGTAGGAAGCAGAGAGTCGGCATAAATGGTACGAAGTCAGAATGGGGAGCAGTCAAAAGTGGTGTCCCCCAGGGATCTGTATTAGGTCCTCTGTTGTTTGTTATATACATAAATGACCTTGATTTAGGTATAACTAGTAGGATAAGTAAATTTGCAGACGATACCAAAATGGGGAGAACAATTGATTCAGATAGAGATATAGAGTGCCTCCAAAGGGATCTAGATACCTTACACGAATGGTCAGTAAATTGGCAGATGAAGTTTAACATTGACAAATGCAAGGTATTAAAGATAGGGAAGATGCATACAAATGTTAAATATAAACTAGCTAATGTGGAATTAGAAAACTCGAATTGTGAGAAAGATCTAGGTGTGTTTGTTAGCAATGATTTGAAGCCTAGACAACAGTGTATAAGCGTTCGAAACAAGGCAAACAGGATTCTCGGGTTTATCTCAAGGAGTGTGAGTAACAGAACTGCTGATGTTATCTTAAAACTTTACTTGTCATTAGTGAGACCCCATATGGATTATGCTGTTCAATTTTGGTGTCCTTATTACAGAATGGACATAGATTCATTGGAGAGAGTACAACGTAGAATGACAAAAATGATCCATAATATTAGAAATCTTCCGTATAAAGAAAGGTTGAAGAAATTAGGCTTACATTCGTTAGAGAGACGCAGAGTTAGAGGGGATATGATAGAGGTGTTCAAGTGGGTTAGTGGGATTAACAAAGGGGACATGACAAATGTACTAAAGCTCAGTGATAGCGAAAGAACTCGTACCAATGGTTTCAAATTAGATAAATTTAGTTTCAGAAAAGATATAGGCAAATATTGGTTTGGTAACAGAGTTGTAGAAGGGTGGAATGGACTACCAGGTGCTATAGTGGGATTAAAAACGATAGGGAGCTTTAAGATAAAATTGGATAAGCATATGGACGAGAAGGGTTGGGTGTAAAGGGGGATCAGCAGGGTTGGGCCAATCAGCGCTCTGCAGACCCCCGTAATCCTGCGTTAATCTCTAACCGTTTTGGTAAGATGATCCTCAGGGTATTAGAGTGTTGAGCCTATAATTGGGCTTTGTAATTGGGGTTGTGTGGGACAGGGATCTGCCTTGCTTAGGCCAATCGGCTTTCTGCAGACTCCCATTTTCTTATGTTCTTATGATTAACCTCAGGGACGGGGTATCGAGCGAGGAATTAAGAAGGCGTCTGGGCATTATGGGTGTCAGTGAAGTGATGCGCACGAGCCGACTTGGTTGGTTTGGACACTTAATAGAGAGAATGGATGATCAGAACTGGGTGAAGAAATACCGGACTGTGAACTGGGGGGAGCTGCGCGTAGGGGTAGACCTATAATTATGTGGGATCAGGTACTCCGGTCCGATCTCAAAATAAAGAATTTGACAACAGAGGCAGCCTTTGACAAGGCCACCTAGAAAGTCGCTATTTAGGATGTGAGACCGTAACCACATACTGTGGACAAAACGGTCATTAAACTTGTATGTATGAAAGTATGTACTAAGGGTGATATATGACAACAATAGTAATGGTGGGATAGTGGTGTTATATAAAACATGATGGTAGTATAATGCTTGAAATAAAAGGTGGCAATATGATACAACACTATGATAAATGTATGTACTGTATGTATGTCGCGAGCCGTGGCATAGTCAGTAGATCGTCGGCTGCTGAGCAAAGGGTCGACGGATCGAGCCCACAGTGTCAAAATGTTATTGGTAGATTTCAAGCCCGGGCAACTTGACCTAGTGATTAGTGACAATCGCCTAATATTCATGGCCACCTATTCTCGGGTAATACGGCATCTGGCAAAAAGAGAATATACGGTATATACTCAGGCACATATCCCATAGATGGGGGTGGCCGACTCGACACAGAAACTAACAAACGCAAAAAAATAAAAATAAAAATAAATAAAATAGCTAAACAAAACAAAACCTAACAAATACTGACCAATAACCCCTTCATTATCCAAATCCACATCACTCTCTTCTTCCTCCTCTGGCTGTGGTTCCTGCATGGGCTCGTCTTTGGGGGGCGCTGAGGGCTGCCTGGTGGGTTTACTGCTGCCGCCTTCCTCGGGTAACGCAGCCCCCAGGCTTAGTAGGTAGTCTCTGCAGGAGGAGTGGGACATTTAACAGGGCGTCAAACCGGAGCCATTTGGTTTGAAAACTTGAATATGAGAAGGAATACAAGCGAATTAATATGAAATAGCCTTGTTTTGGCAATTTTATCACTTCCAAAGATGTAAATTGAACTATAAACTATAATTTGATTTTTACATATTATACAATAATAAAGACCCAAAATAATGAACTCGGCTTTCGTTTGACACCCTGGGACTACACCTTGAAGGGGGTACGGGTGGGTTTGCCAATTTAGCCACTTTCCCGCTAGATCTAGAGGTATTTACTTCGATCTCTAGACCTATTATTACATCTAGCAACATGAATTCTAACGATATTCTGTAGATATGAGCCAAATCATCTGAAGGTAGATAGATTAAAGCAAAAATTTAGGTGTCTCTAATTGAACAAGTTAACCCATTCAGTACTAGGAAAGTCTTTGTCATCATATTCTGGCAGCTATTATACGATTTTATTAAGCTTAGGAAGGATCCTTCGCAATAATAAGGCTTCAAACTATCTCAACCAACCCCTTTAACTACCACACATCCTTCCGAAGCTCCACAATATCGTCTAAATATAGCTAGCATAAAAAATAACACGTCGCTGTCCGACTCACTGGTACTCAAAGGGTTAAGGGGATAGTGGTTATTTTTTGGTTATATTTTTCTTCATTCATTGTTTAATTTCCTCGCTAGACCTTCATCAAGCTTAAAAAAACACCACTAAGACCCCCTCTTCAAGATAAAATTGTACATATTTTGGTAGAAAAAGGCAATTCCTCTTAAAATTACAGGCTTGCCAGGAAAAATTTGACACCTAAAAAGCACGAAAGGTCTTAAAATTGACAATGAAATAGGGCGAAAGATGTTTAAATCGACAAACTAATGGGCCAAACTTTTTAAAATCTAAAAACGAGGTAGAAGGGGGTAAAAAAAAAAATAAAAAATCCCCTTTAACCCGTTCAGTACCGGTGACATCCTTTTCCTTATATTTTGGCAACTCTTAGACGATATTATTCAGTTGAAAAAGGGCCTCCAACAATTAACAAGCTTTGAACAATCTCACTAAACCCTCTTTACTACCACGGGCCAAATGTGTCATCAAGATTGAACCCATCGGAGGCTTCTCTTATGAATACTCTCTTGAGGGCGAGTTTGTGGATGATGGTACGGAGACACACTTTGATCTAGGCGGCCACCCAGCGTACATCAAGGCCATCAGCAGTGGCAACCGGCGGGAAGGCATCATACACGCATTGGTAGTCGATAATGTAGAAATTGCCGAGTCTGCCGAGTGATGTATGAATGTGTGGCTGTGAAAGGGAGGGAACGGGATGAAAGAGAGGGAACGGGATGAAAGGGCTAGAACGAGGACATATGTGGTGATGGGCTGGCCTATCAGAGTGAGAACTGAGCGATCTCTGCCATACCCATAGCTTACTCTGACTGTTCCTTTTACTTATATATTTTCTAGATTCTCTTCCGTAGATTGACCTCCCAATCTACCAAGATTGGAAGCCAAAGCGTCACATTTTTCCTTTGCCCCTCAACTTTCTCTTCATAATTGCTGAGGGGCACAGGGCCCTGTGTGGGGCTTTGGTTTCCCGGGCGGGTCTGCACCCTCCTCAGCTCCCCGCCATGAGTGGCTTCGGTCACCCAGGCTTTATTGTGGTCGGCGGGGAGGGTTCTGTGGGGGCGCTCGGTTATGGCCTTGACCTTGCTCGGGGCCTTGGGGCTGTTCGGCCAGGCAGCTTGGGGAACAACAACAACTACCACAGATCCTTTTCAAACTGCAGAAAATCGTCTAAATATAGCTAGAATAAAATACCAAAGACGTTGCCAGTACAGAAGGGGTTAAGAGAAGAAGCTGCTACGAGACCCACTTGAAGAATGCGAGCTGTGGGTGATGTAGTATTTCCGGCTTGTCACGACAGGCCTTGATGAACGCCTCCAACCTCTGTACATCCTCTGGTTTGAGTGAGTCCATGTTTGATTCACAAGCCGACTGGACCTGCAAGTACCATCAAACACATTAGTTAAAAATACCGTTAGTTAGAATCTACCAAACAAGGCAAATTAAAGGGGCAGAGTTCAATAGTCAAGTTATGAAGTTGGCGTCACGCAACTCTACCGAGAATGCGACTTAAACAAAGCGATAATTTTCGGTGAAAAATGCGGTGAGGATGGTTTTAGCGGGCGTACGACTACGCGTCGTCTTGCTCACATAAGTTGTACAGTCAGTTATGTTTAGTGTATGTGTGTGTTTTTTTTTTTTTTTTTTTTACAAAATTATCCCATGGTTATTTGCCTCCTACTGATAATATATATGATAGTGACAATAAGTCATGGCAGGCAAATCGAAACGTCATGTATTCAGGTGAGGACCGTGGTCCCGGCGGCAGGGTGTTAAACCAGGTCAATTTGTTTTCAAGATAGGATTGAATGTAGCACGAATTACAGGAAAATAATCGTGAAATTGCATCTCGTAGGCCATTTTAAATTATGTAAATTTAATAATAGTGACTAAAACAAAGGGATTTTGTTTTAGGACTGCCTCTGAATAGTCCCTAGTTTGACAGTGACACCCTGCAGCAGTGTGGTCCGTGAGCCCTCAACCCAAAGCAGTAAAATTAGAAGCGAATATAGCCTATCGGTCGTGACTCAGACTCCCAGAGTGTGCGACTTGCCGCGATAGGTTGCTTGAATAAAACAAAAACATTATTAGATTATTCCCACTAACATTAGTGAATTAAAAAGGTTGAACTCTGTGTTGGAATAGTTAGATAAGCCTATGTGGAAAACTCGGGAAGGATGTACAATAGTATTCAAGCGTACGGTCGTCGTGTTTACATAGGTCGATCGCTCGCGGTTAAATTCCCGTCTAATTTGACATATTGTTTCTGCCCACTGCTGGCAACATATATGATGATGGGGGGCGTGAGGGGAGGCTTTTCCCCCCTTAACCTATTATTGTATCCCATGGCAGTCAAATTAGACGGGCACATGATTGCGAGCGTCCGCGCAGTGTAAACAAGGCGGGCGCCGGGCGATACGCCCGAATACTACATCTTTGCTGAAAACTCTAGATACAGTACTCTATAATAAGTCTGTGGTGGTAGCCTACCTGCGAAGTTAACGACAAGTCAATATAATTTCACACAGACTCTCCGACATTTGGACAATAACCCTAGGACCTGAGGAGTATCGTAGGTAAGGATGTAGTTATTCAGGCATACCGCCCGCCTTGTTTACACTACACGCACGCTTGCGATCTTGTTCCCGTCTATTTTGACTGCCGTGGGATACAATAACAGGTTGAGGGGGGGCTTTCACCCTCTCACCCCCCCAAGGATTTATTCACATCATCATAGGCTATATAGGCCTATTGCCAGCAGGGGGTAAATAACAGACAAAATTTAGCCGTCAAAGTAGACGGGAACATAACCGCGAGCGCATGATCTATGTAAAGATGACAACCGTACGCCCGGATACTAAATCTTTTCCAAAAAGTCTAGCTCATGTGTATGAGAACCATCAATTGACCACTTGCGAGTTTCATTCTATAAGGAAGTTGGAGCTGTAGATGTAGATATTGATATTCTTTTTTCTTTTTCTTTTTTCTATGAGAGTGAGAGACAAAAGCCAGAACTACCTTTATCGAGTGCCTCCCCCAGAGTTGAAAGTGATAGGGCTAAAATCAAGAGACGTTCGAGCCAAAATGCCTGTACACATGGAGTTTGAAGCAATTTAAGTCATAGGAAGAGAGAAAGACTAATTCTGGGAGAGTTCCATAGCTCAGCAGTTGAATAGAAGAAAATCTGAGACTAACGTTTCACTCTTGGGTTGGAGAGTTGCAGAGAGTAGGGGTGGGATTGTGTTGCAAGACGGGTACTACGTAGCATACGTAGAGGAGGTGGTATACACTGGGAAAGCTCTGAGGAACATTATAGTAGCAATAGAATAGTGAGAAAATATTACCGAAACTACCACTAATTTTCCCATGTTTTTTTTTGTTTGGTTTAAGTAAGGTAGTTTTCATTATTATACAGTACAGTAGTTACAATCCCCGGAAAATTATTTGGCAAGAGTTAACATACCTCTGACCGGGTATATCCTAGTGTTTACTAGGCTATACCGCTTTGAAAGGACATTAGCCTAACCTATCCTAGTACAGTATGTACTCCAATTTTGCGAGAAATTGGTCGACATTGCAGGCCGCAAAAGTGGAATTCGCAAAATTTAAAAAGATTAACTAACCTTATGGGGAAAAATAAATATGGTCGACATTTCATCAGTGACTGCCCAATTTTTTGTGATTTCCGTCATTTATTTGCTTTGTTTGTAAACACATACATGTAATTATACATCCCACAATAAAGAAAAATACAGAAAAAACATAAGACATTATCATTATCCTTGAGAAAATCAAATTAAATGAGCAATTGAGCATTTACCTAGACTCGAAAGATGGCTGGGCTTGCGGGGATGGAGGGAGGGTGTCCGAGGCTTGGGTGGCCCGGCCACCCCTCCCCCACGAAAACTAGTGCGGAGAGCCCCACTTTCTTACAGCGCCACCCGCAAAAGTAGAGTTACCTCGCAAAATTAGGTTTTCATAAAAATTTGGTTAGTGGGGTCTCGGTCGCAAAATTGGTGTTTCGCAAAATCAGAACACGCAAAATTGGAGTAAGTATTGTATTATGGGTGGGGGCTGCTGCCCCCACACCCCCGCTGTTTGACATCAACTGTTTACACGATGTACGCCCGGTAACACAACTCATTCCAATGTTTTTCTAATAAATTCAAAGAAAGTTAAGTCCAAGTTGACGGATGGATATAAAGATTTCAAACCAATAATAGTTTATTCATATGAGCAACCTGTTGGGTCTATCATTTGTAATTATAATAAAGTTTTAAATAATCTTTCAGAAAATGATATTTTCTATAATTATTGTGTTCTCTCCACTCACCAACTTTACTCCTAAACTCGGTGGTGTTAGGCTGGTCTATCAGAGTGAGAGCTGAGCGATCTCTGCCATACCCATAGCTTACTCTGACTGTTCCTTTTACTTATATATCGTCTAGATCTCAAGTGACGGCGTGTTTACCTAGAAGTTGGCAGAAGTTGGGAGCCAAAGCGTCACATTTTTCCCTTGCCCCTCAACATTCCCTTCATAATTGCTGAGGGGCACAGGGCCTTGGGTGGGGCTTTGGTTTCCCGGGCATTTCCGCACCCTCCTAACAGATGTAATGCATTAATAAAGTTCATTTATAGTCCGATAGGTCATATATTAACAGGTGATGTAGAAATAGTTAAACAATTTGCAAACGACAAATTAGCGGAGCTATGTCAAAAAGGTTTTAAATATAGAATAGGAAATGATAAAGTAACATTTGACAAATTTGTAAAAGATAGTTTTTTTTCAGTTAATAGAATAAAAGAGAAATAAGAACATAAGAACATAAGAAAATGGGAGTCTGCAGAAAGCCGATTGGCCTAAGCAAGGCAGATCCCTGTCCCACATAACCCCAATTATAGGCTCAACACTCTAATACCCTGAGGATCATCTTACCAAAACGGTTAGAGATTAACGCAGGATTACGGGGGTCTGCAGAGCGCTGATTGGCCCAACCCTGCTGATCCCCCTTCACAACCAACCCTTCTCGTCCATATGCTTATCCAATTTTATCTTAAAGCTCCCTATCGTTTTTAATCCCACTATAGCACTTGGTAGTCCATTCCACCCATCTACAACTCTGTTACCAAACCAATATTTGCCTATATCTTTTCTGAAACGAAATTTATCTAATTTGAAACCATTGGTACGAGTTCTTTCGCTATCACTGAGCTTTAGTACATTTGTCATGTCCCCTTTGTTAATCCCACTAACCCACTTGAACACCTCTATCATATCCCCTCTAACTCTGCGTCTCTCTAACGAATGTAAGCCTAATTTCTTCAACCTTTCTTTATACGGAAGATTTCTAATATTATGGATCATTTTTGTCATTCTACGTTGTACTCTCTCCAATACATCTATGTCCATTCTGTAATAAGGACACCAAAATTGAACAGCATAATCCATATGGGGTCTCACTAATGACAAGTAAAGTTTTAAGATAACATCAGCAGTTCTGTTACTCACACTCCTTGAGATGAACCCGAGAATCCTGTTTGCCTTGTTTCGAACGCTTATACACTGTTGTCTAGGCTTCAAATCATTGCTAACAAACACATATCTTATGTTAACACACCTAGATCTTTCTCACAATTCGAGTTTTCTAATTCCACATTAGCTAGTTTATATTTAACATTTGTATGCATCTTCCCTATCTTTAATACCTTGCATTTGTCAATGTTAAACTTCATCTGCCAATTTACTGACCATTCGTGTAAGGTATCTAGATCCCTTTGGAGGCACTCTATATCTCTATCTGAATCAATTGTTCTCCCCATTTTGGTATCGTCTGCAAATTTACTTATCCTACTAGTTATACCTAAATCAAGGTCATTTATGTATATAACAAACAACAGAGGACCTAATACAGATCCCTGGGGTTAAAAACTAAGGGCTGCGATGTGAGGGAGCTAGAAGCATGGTCAAAATTATTGATTAAATTAATTAGAAATAAAGTGTTCTCCTTAACCCTTCTGGCCCGGGGCCGCCCTCCTAAGGACGTTGTCGAGATCCGGACGATCTGACCTAAAGCTTTTTACCAACTTTAACCCTAAAGCTTTTTACCAACTATATAAATCTAAAGTTAGAAATGTAATAGGCCCCCTTAAAACTTCGATAGGAGAAATGACAGAAAATGATTTAGATATGTGCAGTACAACCCTCACCACGGAAGGGCTCTTGAACGCCCATAAAAAAGCATATAACAGGTACCCGGAAGGCCTCTTGAACGCCCAGTGGTTGAAAGCCTTTGAGCTTCGTGTGCGAGGCGTCGGTCCGACGCATGTAAACAACAGCCGGCTGGACCGACGCCCCGCATCTCCGGCCACAAGAAGGAGAGCGTCGCTTGTTCGTGTGTGCCTGTATGTTGTTGTTAAGTATCGAAAAGTGGTGTAAAGTGGCTGTTTTGGCCATAAAGTTATCTCCAATGAAATCATCATCACAGCTCAACCAGACTTAGAGAGCTCTACTTAATGCCATTCTACAGGTAAATAACACAGCTACGCTTGTGGATGCGCGGGAATGCGGGAAGCAGTCTGATTAACGAATATACGGTAGCCTAGCCTAGACGTTTTTCGGCCAAAACACCCGGGTTTCGAGGAATATATATATAATACATAGCCGGGGCTGGAGGGTTAAATAGTTAGTTTCTATCCATTTTCACTACATTAAAATTTGACACAGATTCCATAAGTCAGTAAGGTATATAGCGATAGTATAGAAAATAGCTTAAGTACAATTACTACAAGTAGAAATGATGTGCTTACGGAAATTGACAGACTGAAGCCTCGGAAATCACCTGGTCCTGATGAGGTATATGCTAGAGTATTAAAGAATGCAGAGATGAGTTAAGTTACCCATTAACATTTCTTTTTAACAAGTCATTAGAAACAGGTATAGTTCCAGAAGCTTGGAAGCTTGCGAATGTAGTTCCGATCTTCAAAAAAGGTGATAAATCCATAGCATCAAATTATCGTCCCATTAGTCTCACTTCAATCATAGGAAAGCTACTAGTCAATTATTGCTAGGAAAATGAGAAACCACTTAGAAACATTTAACTCAATCAATTCTTCTCAGCATGGATTCACTATGGGACGTTCTTGCCTTACAAATTTGCTTAGCTTTTTCTCAGAGGCATATGAAGCAGTAGATAATGACAAATCATATGATATTATATATTTAGATTTCAGTAAAGCTTTCAACAGAGTCCCTCATGAGAGATTGATGAGAAAGGTTGAGGCGCATGGAATAGGTGGGGCGTTGTTAGGATGGATTAGGTCATGGCTAATTGGTAGGAAGCAGAGAGTCGGCATAAATGGTACTAAGTCAGAGTGGGGATCAGTCAAGAGTGGTGTCCCCCAGGGATCTGTATTGGGTCCTCTGTTATTTATCATATACATAAATGGGTAAACCTGACTTTTTGGACCGACAGCGATTTCAGTATAAGTTTTATTTTGTTTTTTGTAATTTTTCCTTCAGATATAGTGTTGTTTTATACTGAAGAGGAGCGGAAATGAGTATTTACCCATTATCCAACAATCTAAAAACATGCCCCCCACTAGTGGGGAGGGCTATGAAGTTCATGGAAAATGAGGGGTTAAAAGCGTAAAAATACAATAATATAGCGTTTTGTATCAAAACTTGGCTCGGGTTTTCCCAAATTGCAAACCCATACAACCCAATTTTGTGAATACCCAAGCCAACTATTGACGAAAGCTGGCTCGGATTTCACGGGGTGGAGTGGGTAGCCTAATATTTCATGTTATAAAAATAGTAAACTTTGGGAAGACATTAGCCTAACCTAACCTATTCTAGTATTATGGGTGGGGGCTGCCGCCCCCCCGCTGGTTGGGTTAGGCCTAGATTTTTTTTTTTTTTTTTTTTTTTTATCAGCTAACCTAACAACCTAACCTAACCTAGTATATGGGTTACTTTACGCTGGTTGGGTTACTTTTTTTTTTTTTTTTTTTTTTTTTTTTTTTTTTTTTAGGCCTATGTGCTAGGCTATTAGCCTAACTTAACAACCTAACCTAACTTAGTATATGGGTGGGGGCTGCCGCCCCCACACCCCCACTGGTTGGGTACTGGCTGAAAAACTTATTGTTTTACAGTAGCCTAGGCCTATACATGTATTTTAGCGTTTTTGTTTTTTTCTCCCTTATAATAAATACATTTCAGCTCTTAATGCCATATACAGCAATGATGTATATGCTCTACCGGACCTATTAGGCCTAAACAGATCGATGGGCTAACTGTCGGTCCAAAACATCAGTATAACCCATAAATTACCTTGATTTAGGTAGAACTAGTAGGATAAGTAAATTCGCAGATGATACCAAAATAGAGAGACCAATAGATTCAGATAGAGACATAAGAGTGCCTCCAAAGGGATTTAGATACCTTACACAAATGGTCAGTAAAGTGGCAGATGAATTTTAACATTGACAAATGCAAGGTATTAAAGATAGGGAAGACGAATACTAATGCAAAATATAAACTAGCTAATGCTGAATTAGAAAACTCAGACTGCGAGAAAGATTTGGGTGTGTTTGATAGCAACTATTTGAAACCTAGAAAACAGTGTATAAGCGTACGTAACAAGGCAAACAGGATTCTCGGGTTCATCTCAAGGAGTGCGAGTAATAGAACTGCCGATGTTATCTTGAAACTTTACTTGTCATTAGTAAGACCTCATATGGATTATGCTGTCCAATTTAAACAGATTAACTTGCTCATGTAGTAATGTACACCCTATGTGGTGGATTGTGTTCTTTTATTTAATAATTTTAATTTTAGTAAGCGTTGTTTCCACATAGCAATTTTGATAATTTAATTTGACTTTATATTGTCCTTGTCCCAATTTTGGTTTGTTTAGTTTGCAAGTTTTACATTTTAATTACAGAATGGATATAGATTCCTTGGAGAGAGTACAGCGAAGAATGACAAAAATGATTCATAATACTGTATTAGAAATCTACCATATGAAGAAAAGTTGAACAAATTAGGCTTACATTCGTTAGAAAGACGCAGAGTTAGAGGGGATAATTATGATAGAAGTGTTCAAGTGGTTCAGTGGGGTAAATAAAGGAGACATGAAAAATGTACTGAAGCTCAGTGATAGCGAAAGAACTCTAACAAATGGTTATAAATTAGATAAATTTTGTTAAAGAAAAGATATAGGCAAATATTGGTTTGGTAACAGAGTTGTAGATGTTATTAGAGGGTTGTAGGAACGTTGAAAGCAGTAACAAGAAATAGGGTGGTCAGTATGGAAGTGAAGAAGTCCTTGCATGACAGTGTGGTAATCCCGACACTGACTTACGGAAGTGAAGCATGGACGTTGGTCGAGACAGTGGAAATTAATTACTTAAGAAGTGCGTGTGGAGTTACTTGGAGGGATAGACAGACTAATGAAGAAGTAAGAAGGAGGTGTGGTGTGGAGGTAGATGTGCTGGAAAGTGTGAAAAGGAACAACTTGAGATGGTTCGGCCATATGGAACGTATGGAAAGCGAGAGAATGACTAAGAGGGTGTACGAGAGCGAGGTGGAGGGACAGAGAGTGAGAGGTAGACCGAAGGAGAGGTGGAAGGATGGAGTGAGGAAGTATATGAATGAAGGCGGTGCTGGTTGGGGGGAGGGGCGTCGACTGACTGGGGACAAAGGTGCATGGAGGCGGTTCGTTCGTGGCCACCCCTTCGGGGATCACGGCGTCGGGCAATAGATAGATGAACGATACTTTGTTGGTGTACATGTAGGCTAATTACCGTCGCAAAATCACTAGGCTATAAGTGAAATACGAGAAACTGTTGGATTGTTCACCCATAACACAGGGAACGTGAGCTGGGTTTAGACAGTCGCGCACCCATAAACAGGGAACGTGAGCTGGGTTTAGACCGTCGGCGACTCGGCGAGACAGGTTAGTTTTCGGTTCAAGGAAGCCTATCAGAAGCAGGTGGGGTCATCAGCGGAGTACCACAAGGATCAGTACTGGGACCTCTCCTATTCCTCATCATGATAGGAGACATCGACAGGGACCTGGAACACTCAACAGCCACATCGTTTGCAGACGACACCAGACTCATGAAGAAAATCACCTCACAACATGATGCTCAGCTACTACAACAAGACTTGGACAAAATCCTGAAGTGGGCAGAAGAAAACAACATGGCCCTAAACGGAGACAAGTTCGAGCTTCTAAGGTACGGGAACAAGAGAGCACTACAAAACGACACCAACTACAAAAGTGGACAGCAAGAAATTACCGCCAAGGACACAGTGAAGGACTTGGGAGTAAATATGAGCAGTGACGCCACTTTTTCCCAGCATATTACCAAAGCCACAACAACAGCAAAACAAATAGCAGGCTGGATCCTGAGAACCTTCCACACAAGAAATGAGAGGTGTATGCTAACACTGTGGAAGTCACTGGTCCTACCACGACTGGAGTACTGCTCTCAGCTTTGGTCTCCCCAAAAAGTAGGAGAAATAACAGAAATTGAAGCCACCCAGAGGACATTCACCAGTAAAATCCATGGGTTTCAACACTTTAACTACTGGGAGAGACTTAAGGAGCTTCAGCTGTACTCACTTCAAAGACGTAGGGAGAGATACATCATCATCTACGTCTGGAAGATTTTGGAAAAAAAGGTACGGTACCAACTCCAAACATCCAAGAGACTCCGCACCAAAGGCGAGGGAGGCTGTGCTATGTGAGGACTACGCCGGGATCAACACAAAAAATCAAATCCCTGATCCATCACAGCTTTACATACAATGGAACCAGACTGTTCAACTGTATACCAGCCCCTCTCAGGAACATGACCGGGGTGTCTCCAGACACCTTCAACTTCAAGAAACACTTGGACATGTGGCTGACAAAAATACCGGACCGGCCACCAACACCAGGATAATAATAATAATAATAAGCATGTTACTTATTTCTCATAAGCGCCAATTTTTCCGAAGAATTCACTAGCGCTCGAAAAGAGAAAGAAAAAAGAACAAAAATCAATGCATCAAAAGAAGGCTTATATACAACACACATTTAACAATCACTAGCAGTGGCAAAATAGCCTAAACTCTATAGCCATCTGTCATGACACCTCTCTCAAGATCATAGCTTCTCTCAAAGAGAAAAGTCTTAAGTTGTCTCTTGAAGCATTCAACAGAACTCAGTTATCTCATGGACAGCGGCAACCTGTTATACAACCTCGGAGCCATGTAGGAGAATGACCTCTCAAAGAAAGAAGACTGCTGGAAAGCCCTTGGTTCATCAAGACGAAAAGGGTCATTGTCATGACACCCAACTACACCATGGTGTGCCGGTGGGCGCCTGAGCAGCTCCGCAAGGTACCTAGGCTCACCAAATTTGAGAACCTTAAAAGTCACCAAACACAACTTAAATTCTATTCTTGCTCTTACTGGCAGCCAGTGCAGTTCTATGTGAACTGAAGGATACCCCAGCACCAACTCCAACCGACTTCTGGAATGGAGAGTGGAAGAAAGGGAGCTGCCTGGTCGCAGTGGAGCCCCAGCTCAACTGTGTCACTAACGGACGGAATACAACTAAGTGTCTAAGTCTAAGTGTAAGGCCTAAGTTAGGCTAGGTTAGGCAAATGTTGAAAATATTAAAATGAGACGGTCCTCGGTATTAAACAACACTGTAGGACCAGGTAGGCTAGGCCTAGGCTATATAAAATAAAAAACAACAAATTAGGCCTAGGCTACCTGAAAAACTCTTAAATGGTTGGTGATAAACTTTTACCTTTCAAAGGGGTATAGGGCCTAGCCCAGTAAACACTAGGATATACCCGGTCAAAGGTAGGCGATACGCCTGATAACACAACTCTTGCCCCTAAAGATCCCAAACCATTCAAAAGCACTTGATACTGCTAGGCTTATTGACCAGTAGGCCTAGGCCTATCCCGACCCAAAATCATGGCATATAATAAGCCTACCTATCGGCTATCCCAATGTCTTGTCTTAGCTTAGGCTACATGCAACAAATTTACAATAGCCTACTGATTAGGCTAAGCCTAGTCTATACTGGAGCCAAATTGTTAAAAATATGAATGTCTTGAAGGCTAGTAAGTGTAAAAATTATAAACAATTATGAAGCAATAGTGATTGAACAAAAATGGTGAAATTAATGGCTATATGAATCATGAAGCTAATGACATCCCCCACGTCTACACGGCCAGTCATCAGTCACCCGCCACTAACAATCAATTATACCAACATTAGGGAACTTTCCATAGATTTACAGCCTGTATTAATGATTCTCACTACCTAATGCAACCTTGCAGCTGTAAATCAATAAGCGACACCGTAAAACACAACCCATAATTACCGATTATATTACCTGAGCGAGGACTGTTGACAACGGACGCTTCCCTAGAAAATTCTACCAGCGAGTCAGCACCAGCGTGACTTTTCCTCCCCACGAAATTTAGGAATACAGTAACTTTAAATGGTCCATATATACAATTTATTTCTTATTAAAATATTCACAATTTAGGTTCACAATAAACAACATATTAGAGTAAAGAATCAAATGTGAACTTGAGAAAATACCCTATATCCAAAACTGTAAACGAAGAAAACGAATCGCGACGAAATTAGAGGGTAAACTATGTTTAATTTCATCATGAGATTCAGGCTTACCTATGAATTGGTAGTGGCCCGTGGGAAAATAAGAATTGGACTTCTTGTGTGGTCCCCACCTCTTAAGACATGTCAGCCAAAATATTATCTATATCCATATGTGATTTAAATTAATAATTAAATGTGGCTATCGTGGCTCCTGGACCTAGTCACCCGACATGTCCCGCTAAAAGAACCCAAATGTTCCGGCCCCTCCCTGGCTCAGAAAAATTCCCAAACACCTCACAAGACTCCGATCCAACCAATGGAAGCAGTACGAAGAAATGAGGAGAATCCATGGCGGACAGTCCCATCAAGCGCAGCAATCCCTCTTCACCTTCAACTCCTCCAACGACCGACTGAGAGCAACAACAATCTCACTACAATCCGACTACGAAAACAACCTAGCCAGAAATCGCAGCCTCAAACCGAAACTTTTTTACTCATATATCCGGAATAAAAAAGTAAGCAGAACCCAGATAGGCCCACTAATGATCAACGACACCCTCACCGACTCACCAGAAGCAATGGCGGAATCTTCGCCGAAGCCTTCTCCGGGGTGTACGAAATAATCCAGCCAGGGAACCCATTCCCCCACCAGATAGGAGCCGCCCCCCTCCCGACAGTCCCCATCAGGCACTCCGAAGTACTGAACCTCCTAAAGTCCCTAAAACCCGACAGCGCCATGGGGCCTGACCTCATCCATCCCCGCCTCCTGAAGGAATACGCTGCAGAACTTGCCGTTCCCCTCACTGCACTCTTCACCCTCTCCCTAGCCACCGGGACAGTCCCACCAACCTGGAAGGAGTCCCACGTCTCGCCTATCTTCAAGAAAGGAAGCAAATCAAACCCGCTAAACTACCGCCCCATAAGCCTAACCTCAGTTGTATGCAAGACCATGGAACGACTGATCACTAAATCTCTCTACAGCTTTCTGGATGACCATCTCCTGTTCGACAACAACCAGTTTGGCTTCAGGCCTTCCAGATCCGTGGTCGACCAACTACTACTGACATACAACTACATCACCACACAATATGACAAAGGTGAAACAGTAGACCTCATCCTGTTCGATTTCCAATAAGCGTTTGATAAAGTCCACCACCAAACCCTGCTAAACAAACTGAGAGACATAAGAATATCGGGGAACCTCCTTAGCTGGATTAAGAGCTTCCTGCTCGACCGAAAAATGAAGGTGCGCATCAACGGAAAAACAAGCTCAGCAAGACCAGTACTCAGCGGGGTCCCCCAAGGCTCCGTCCTCGGCCCACTGCTGTTCCTCATCTTCATAAACCACATAGGATCACTACTAAGCTGCAAATACTTCATATTTGCAGATGACCTGAAAATATACCTCAGCTGCCCATCATCCTCATACCAAGCCCACGGTGGTATGGCAACCCTTCAAGAAAACATCGACCGGCTGCATGAAATTGCCTCCTCGTGGGGTCTAAGGTTTGCCACGGAAAAATGTGCTCACATGCGCTTCTCCCGCCACAAAACGAACCAGCCTACACAACCCATCTACTTCCTCCAAAACCTGCCCATCCAGCCATCAAACCTGCAGAAGGACCTTGGGGTATTCGTCCCAACAACCCTCAAATTTCACCACCATATCCGCCAGGCGGTAAACAAAGCGAGAGGAGTCGCCCAAAATCTGCTCAAGAGTACTGTAAACCGCTCCCCCCAATTCGTGTTATCCCTTCTAAAGGTTGACCTAAGACCCATCCTCGACTTTGCGTCCCCACTCTGGAACCAAGACTACCTGACCGACAGCAGACTCACAGAGTCTGTCCAGAGAAGATGGACGAAGCAGATCTCCGGCCTTAGCGACTACCCATACGACGAGCGCCTACAAAGACTCAAACTCCACTCAGTTCCTTCATACAAATATCTTGGTGTCCACCTCTCCACCAACCTAAGATTCAACACCCACATTCATCACATACAAAGTCAGGCAAACCGCACACTAGGGTTCTTGAGGAGGAATTTACACAATTGTACACGAGACATCAAACACATAGCTTATAACACCCTTGTTCGCCCAACACTGGAGTACTGCGCTGCAGTATGGGATCCATACACTCAATCTAACATTAACACACTTGAAAAAATTAACAAAAAAGCAGCCAGGTTCATCACACACAATTACACACAAACCCCAGGCATCACAACCCGTATCAAAAATCAAATAAGCATGGAAACCCTTAACACACGAAGACTCAGGCACAGACTCACAGTATATAATGTATAAAATCACACACAATTATATTGACATTAAAAAACATGAATACCTACACAACTCAAACACCCGCAACACTCGTAACACACATTCTCATAAGTACCAAACATACCACACTAATACTAACTTCTACAAATACTCATTCTTTCCACGAACCATACGGGATTGGAACAGTCTCCCAGAAGATACAATAAATAGCCCTACACTAGACACATTCAAACACAGAATAAACTAACATTTCGCCCACATACCATAAACCCTCCACTTAGCTCCCCCCATCCTATATCCTGACCCCCCATCCTCCACCCTAATACCCTTATATGTGTGATATGCGCAAGTCCTGCGCCCTACACATTATCAATCGAGATCGAGATCGAGATCGAGAGTCAGGGGCAGACTGATCAGGTACGACCAAATCTACTGCTACAAGATCTTCCATGGCCTCTCACCCATCAACCCCACCGACCTCTTCACCATGGCCCCTAGGACTGGCACCAGAGGCCACAGTTACAAAATCCAAGTACAGCACTGCTCCTCTGAAGCCAGAAGAATATTTTTCTCCCACAGAGTCGTCAAGAGGTGGAACTCACTTTCAGAGGACACCGTTACTGCACCAAATCTCAGACTCTTCAAGCAACGCCTCCAAGCAGAAATACACGACTCCCTCCACGAATTTCAGTAAAAACACTCAAAACACACATCTAAAACACCTAAACATACATCTCAAACAAACTAACACAACTAAAAAGCTAGTCTCCAACGAGGGCACAATATAAACTAACTATCTCTGCCGGACTCCCAGTAACTGCTACTAATCGTGCATCTAGTTAGAGTGCCCGTATTCATGTCTTGGGCCCCCACTGAACACAGCTGCTCCGTGGACAGTGCGTGGCCCTACCTGGTAAGTAAACCTGGTAAGTGGGAGCAGTTATTATCCTATCAGGGAGTGCATTCCAATCGTCGATCACCCGGATCGCAAACCAGTTCCCTTTGAGTGTTGTTCTCCAGTGTACCGGTTTTGCTAGTTTCAGTGAATATCCTCTCAGGTTGTTTGTATTAAGGCGGAAGAATCTGGTATAAGGGATGTCATCGAAGCCGTGCATTAGCTTGTAGGTTTCTATCATGTCACCTCTTTTTCTTCGGTCAGTGAGTGTCTGAAGTCCCAGGTACTGACATCTCTCCTCGTAAGGCAAGTGTGTTAGCTCAGGTACGGTACTAATTTTGTTGCACGTCTTTGTACCCTCTGCATAGCCTGAATGTCCCTTATCAGATAATGGGACCAACTTTGTAAGCCATAGTCCAAGACCGTGCGCACCAGTGAAAAGCAGAGACTCTAGAGAGTACCGTACCAGGATCTCTTTGTCTTGTATGAAATTCCTTTTGATGATTCCCAACCGGCTGTTCGCTTTTGCAGCAACCTTTGCCTTATTCTGCGAGGACTTGAGGTCACACGACATCA
This sequence comes from Lithodes maja, assembly GCA_037953745.1. NCBI lineage: Eukaryota > Metazoa > Arthropoda > Malacostraca > Decapoda > Lithodidae > Lithodes > Lithodes maja. The sequence goes on from JBAKBP010032218.1 coordinate 20,504, forward strand.
AGATACCCAGGTCTTTCTCCTCTGTTGTCTTCTGTAATGGTGTCCCGTTCAGGTGGTAGTCAGCTTGGAGGTTGTTGCATCCATCGTGCATCGTTTTGTATTTCTCGGCGTTGAAGTTCAGAAGCCACTTCTTACGCCACTTGTCCAGTCTCTTCATGTCTCTTCCCAGTGCTTCTATGTCCCCTTCTGTCTCAATAATCTTATAGATTTTGGCATCGTCTGTGAATAAGCTGGCTGATGATTGAAGGTCTGCTACAAGGTCATTTATATATATTAGGAAAAGTAGCCTACTGGTCCCAGAACTGATCCCTGTGGTACTCCTCTGTCACTTTGTGTACCGGTAATCTGTTTGAGGAAGAGATCCTTATGTTGACCCTGTGGAGCCTGTCTGAGAGGAAGTTCGTTATCCACTCCAGGGTATTCCCTCCTATGCCCATTGCAAAAAGTGGCATATCTCATGACGACGTCCATTCGCGCAGCAGGTAAACGCACAACACTCGTATAACATACACCTATCTTCATAGTCCTTCAGCAATAACTAGTGTCAGGGCTTGTACTGAAGGGTAAATATAGAATATATATGCACACAACACTCCTAAGTACTTATCATGGCTACCCAACAAAACAGACAAGTGGGCAACCCTTCCTTCAGTAATTCGTCAACACTGCATCCAACACTCTATGGCTAATGCCAGGTGCAATTTAGGCTACTCCATATGCTATTACATATACACTGAGAAAGCTCTGAAGTAGCGGTAGAAGACTGAGAGAGATGTTTTTTCTGGATCTCCTTCTCACTCATGTTTAGTACACACCTGATGTACCCCTTATGTAGCCTACCCCTTATGTACTGGAAACGTCTTTTTAGTTTAATTCTAGCTAGATTCAGACAATTTTGAGCAGCTTAATAGCAGTTGGTAGTAAAAAGGGTTAAGTGAGATAGTTCGAAGCCTATTAATAGCTGGAGGCCCTTTTGAAACTGAATAAAATCGTCTACTAGTAGCCACAATACAGTTAAAAATACGGCACCGGTACTGAACGATTTAAAGTCAACTTTTGAAATATCTGGATATATTGAAACGTTGAATTGTCTCTATACGCTTTGAGGATCATGACGCCTTTTAGCTGTTTTATTTTTATTTGTTTTGGCTATTGTTAGACGATTGTATAAAGCTTAGGAAAAACCTCTAACAATGAAAGGGGTGAAGTCGATTTCCATTCGCCTTTTGACCCACGCAGATCCCTCCTTTGCTCAATATAATCGTCTAGTAATAGCCAGAATAAACTATCAAAATGCGTCATCATCCTCAAAGGGTTAATGGGAGATGGGCTTCTTTATTTATTATTTGTTTTTAACTTTTATATTATATTTAGTTTGCTCCCTATACCTCCATCAAGCTTAAAAAAAAAAAAAAAAATAGACCTTCTTTCAAGATAATTTTTTTTTAATTTTTCGGTAGAAAAATGTCCCAGCCGAAGGCCGGGACACTAAATATATGAAATTATATGAAAAGTCTTAATATTGACAAAGAAATGGGGCGAAAGGTAATAAAATCGTCAAACTAATGGGCCGAACGTCTTATAATCTGGGCTAAGCATGAGAAAGAAGGGGGGCAAGAAAAACGGCCCATCTCCCCTTGTTGTTCCCCAAGCTGCCTGGCCGAACAGCCCCAAGGCCCCGAGCAAGGCCAAGGCCATAACCGAGCGCCCCCTCAGAACCCTCCCTGCTGACCACAATAAAGCCTGGGTGACCGAAGCCACTCCATGGCGGGGAGCTGAGGAGGGTGCGGAAACGCCCGGGAAACCAAAGACACACCCAGGGCCCTGTGCCCCTCAGCAATTATGAAGAGAAAGTTGAGAGGCAAAGGAAAAATGTGACGCTTTGGCTTCCAATCTTGGTAGATTAATTGGGAGGTCAATCCACGGAAGAGACGCCGTCACTTGAGATCTAGAAAATATATAAGTAAAAGGAACAGTCAGAGTAAGCTATGGGTATGGCAGAGATTGCTCAGCTCTCACTCTGATAGACCAGCCCATCACCACATGACTAGAACCCAATCCTCTCAGCATCAGCTAGGAAAGGCCCTTGAAAGCCACCTTTGGCGGGGGGGGATAGCTCCCCTATTTCAACCCCTTTCGGGGTTGGGCACCCGCCCCCATCTCCCCTTAACTATTTTAGCACGATGACGCCTTTTTTGCCTTTCATTCTGGCTAAAGTTATATGTATTCCATGCAGCTTAAGGAGGACCTATGTTATTGAGAGGGATTAAGGGGGGGTCACCGGCTTTTTTTTTTCTTTCTCTCCTTTTCTCTCTTTCCCTGGCTTGTATCCGTTCGGCCCCATTCAGCTAACTGTTATAAGACGGTTATACCCATTCATCATTGTATGCAGAAATCCGGCTTCGCCGGAGACATTTTTCTATCGAAAAATGAAGAAACTTAGCTTGCTGTCAAAACAAAAATATTAATATGCTGGCTCGCTACCACTCGCCAGGAAAATATTGATAGCTGGATGTGGGTAAACATCTTAAAACAGTAGGCTGAATGGGTCCGAATGGATACAAGCCAAAGAGAGAGGGAGAGAAAGAGAAAAAAGCGAGGTGGGTTCCTTAATGGGAACGTATTTCCCCCTTTGAGTCCCCGACGTAGATGATAAGCTAAAGAAAATCGTCTAATGGTAAATTGAATAAGATGAAAATTATGCCATGGTGCTGAAAGGGTTATTTTTTTTTTTTTTTTTTTTGTTACCCTTTCAAGATAAGATGACGCATATTTCTTTTCGGTTTTCCGGCACTTATTAGACGATTTTATTCAGATGAGGAAGTGTATATGGAAGTCAGAGGGTTAATCGAGTCTTTGCCATGTTAAGGGAGGTATTTATTTTTGTTTTTCTGGACCCCTTTCTCCCTCATGCTTCATCCCATTATT
>JBAKBP010032219.1:0-23428 GCA_037953745.1 Lithodes maja
TCTATCTCTATCTATCTATTTATCTATCTATTTATCTATATCTATTGTCTCTATCTATCTACTTTATATCTATCTACTTTATCTATCTATATTTTTTGCATATCATCAGTCTATCTATCTATATATCTATATATATATATATATATATATATATTATATATATATATATATATATATATATATATATATATATCTACCTACCTATCTATCCATCTACTAAACTTATCTATCATCATCAATCTTATATTTATGTATCTGTTGTCTATCTATCATCTATCTATCTACGTTTCTATCTGTCTTTTCCCTTTCTATAGTTAACCTTTTGTTCTTTGTTGTTCCTTTGTAGTCCTTTATCTCCTTGTGTTCTGTCTCTCCCCTTCACACACCTTTCAGTGTTTAATCTTATCGAAAGGCAGTCAGAATAGACGGGAACATGATGGCAAGCGTCCACTACCGCTCCACATAGTGTTAACAATGGTGGCGTACCGGTACGCCCGCACTTAACATTCTTGCCTAATGTTTTATTGTTTTATTTCATGGTTTGAGTGGAGGATTTGTATTAACTCACCCATTATCCATTAATCTGAAGATACGGGGTCAAATTGCGTCATTTATTGGGTGAATCGCGCTTTTACAGCAAGTGAGGGAAATCGTGGGAACAAAGTAGCCTGGAGACGTTTCTGTCATGGCCATCCTTTAACGGGGGTTTCCCAGGGGGAAACAAGGCGTCAAGATGATGATGAAAATCACCAAACTAATGAGCCTAACATCTTAAAATCTGAAAACTAATGAGGCTTAACATGAGGGAGAAAGGGGGCCAGAAAAAAAAAACAACCATCCCCCTTAAATTATAATGTAAAACTTGCAAAATAAGACAAACTAACTAATCAAAATCACTGTGGAAATAACGATTTAGCAAAATATATGTTTGAAATAAAAACACCAAACCACCACAACCACTGTATCTCGAAGGGGGGGGGGGGGGTGTCTTGGCTTATTTTTGTTTTTGTTTTAACCCTTCTGTACTGGCGACGTATTTTGTTATTTGATTTCAGCTAAATTTAGACTACTTTATGAAGCTTAGGAAGGATGCATGGTAGATAAAAGAATTAATTGAGATAGTCTGTAGCCTTTTAAATGAGTAAACGTTCTTCCATTAGACGATTTTATGAAGCTTAGGAAGATGCATGGTAGATAAAAGAATTAATTGAGATAGTCTGCAGCCTTTTAATGAGTAAACGTTCTTCCTAAGCTCAATAAAGTCTTATAATAGTTGCCGGAATATATTGAAAGAATGTCACCGGTAGGCTACTGAAGGGGATAAGCTTGATAGAGGCCTAGGGAGCAAGTTAAAAAAAACAAAAAAAACACATAATACAAAGTCAAATGATAATGAATAACTCCCCTTAACCCCTTCAGCACCATGACGCCTTTGTACCTGTGTTTCTGGCTAAAACTAGACGATTGTATGCAGTTTAAGACGGACCTATGTTATTCAAAGGGTTCATTGATATCGTATTTATCCATTTGAGTCCTAGAGATAAATTATAACTAAAGAAAATAATATTGTCTAATGGTGACCCGAATATGAGCAAATAAAGTCATGGTGCGGAAGGGGTTAACCCTATTAGGTGCAGGGCGGCCCAATTTAGATCCCCCCCAGGTTTACTCCATTAGCGTGGAGATTTTAAGACTTTTCATCGCATTAGTTTGGCGATTATATGCTGCACCCAATAAGGTGTTGATTTTTCCTGGGCGAGCGATAGCGAGCCCTCAATGGGACATTTTTCTACCGAAAAATGTACACATTTAGCTTAAAGGGGGTCTGGGGGACGTTTTTTAGTTTGAAGGGGGTTTGGAGAGGCGTTTTTCAAGTCTAGCGGTAAAACTAAAAACACATTGTTCGAAAATGTCTAAAACAATAAAACCTACTAATTCAACAAAATACTGTACCATAATAACCCCCGAGACGTTGCACCAAATAGTGTTAAACTAATTCCCTCAACTTTGATCTGGAACACTCATATATGAGGAAATATATATACAATTTTGTCATTTGATAGGCTACATCAATTTAGCTGTTGCAATCTAGTAAGGGTCATTAAATCTGTTGTTGCTTGTCTTCCTTTGTATTTATATTTTATTCACCAACCAACTTTACTTCTAACTTAATTCATGAAATCAACAAATACATGTGGCACTCCAAGGACTCAAACCTAGGATACACACACCGAAATTCCGCGCATTAATGCATTATGCTATCAAGACAGGATCCAAGAAATTATGCCATAAAATCAACATAAGGTGCCATATGGAAACGTATGGAAAGCGAGAGAATGACTAAGAGGGTGTACGAGAGCGAGGTGGAGGGACAGAAGGGGAGAGGTAGATCGAATATGAGGTGGAAGGATGGAGGGAGGAACTACATGAATGAAGGCGGTGCTGGTTGGGGGGAGGGGCGTCGACTGACTGGGGACCGAGGTGCATGGGGGCGGTTCGTTCGTGGCCACCCCTTCGGGGATCACGGCGTCAGGCAATAGATAGATAGGTGTTTTTTTGTTTTTTTTAAAGTTTGCTCACTAGACCTTCATCAAACTTAAAAAAAAAAAAAAAAAAAATGCAAATCTCCCTTTTATATAAATTTGTAAATTTGTTGGTAGAATAATATCCTGGCTGAAAGCCTGTTTCCTCTTAATTACAGGCTCGACCACTCGCCAGGAAAAGCTACACCCAAATAGTACAAAAGATCTTAAAATTCAGTAAGAAATGGGACGAATAGTCTTAAAATTGCCAAACTAATTGGACGACCATCTTAAAAATCTCAATATTAATGGCACTGAACATGAGGGAGAAGGGGGTCCAGATAAAAAAAAAAAAAAATCTGTAATGCTGATGAATTTGTATAAATGTATTTGTTTCTTAACCCTTGTTTAGCGGGGCCGGACTTAAGTCTGTATCTAAAAATCTGGACTATGTGGCGGCGCCTGACTTAAGTCTGCGTGCAATTTTGGAGCAATATTGGCTTGGAGAGAGAGACGAGCGAAGGGAGGAGCGTAGGTTGCCTCATGACTGCTCGCCACGGCTGCCGTGGGCCTACTGACATCTACTCCACACACATCCACCCTCCCTCCCTCGCTACACACGTAATTATGTAACGAAATTACCGTATTTTAGCGATTTTTGCCCTTCGGTTGCACGATCGTTGCAAGACAACTAGTGATCGTAGAAGGATGGTTCAGGTGTCATTGGAAAGCTCAATTAACGCCCTTTCAGGGATATATAATTGTATTACGCTCTGGCTCTTGTTTATGCATGAAAAAGAGCACGGAATCAAGGCCATAAATTATATGGTAAAAAAAAAAACGCTGGGTGGCACGGTGAAATATACTCCACCACCCGCTCTTATTGTGTTAAGGGGGGCTGAATATATTTATTTTATTATTGTTTATATTTATAAAAAAAAAAAATAAGTTTCCTTCCTAGAAACCCCTTCAAGAATTTGTTTTAAATGTTTTGGTAGAAAAATGTCATTCGGCCGGTTACTTTTAAAATTACATGCTCGCTATCACTCAACACATAAATGGCACGAAAGGTCTTCATATTGACAAACAAATGGGGTGTAAAGTCATAAAATCGCCAAACTAATGACTCAAACGTCTTAATGTGTTTAAGGGAGAAGGGGGCCAGAAAAACCAGCCCATCTTCTCTTAATTGCAAGTGTTTCTGTTCTTGATTAAATAATATGAATATAGAAATTAATGTTTCAATTAAGTATTTATTTATGTTGGTTTGAATGTGTTTATGTTGGTGTGAATGTGTTGTTTATGTTGGTGTGAATGTGTTGTTTATGTTGGTGTGAATGTGTTGTTTTATTACCTACTTTCCCCTCCCTCCCCCTGTTCTACCTCACTCTCCCTAAATCACCCACCCACTGTTCTACCACACTCTCCCCCAACCACACTCCCCCACCCACCCACCCACTGTTCTACCACACTCCCCCCCACCCACCCACCCACCCACCCACCCACTGTTCTACCACACTCCCCCACCCACCCACTGTTCTACCACACTCCCCCACCCACCCACTGTTCTACCACACTCCCCCACCCACCCACTGTTCTACCACACTCTCCCCCCACCCACCCACTGTTCTACCACCCCCCCACCCACCCACTTTTCTACCCCCCCCCACCCACCCACCGTTCTACCACACACTCCCCCCACCCACCCACCGTTCTACCACACACTCCCCCCACCCACCGCTCTACCACACTCCCCCCACCCACCCACTGTTCTACCACACTCCCCCCACCCACCCACTGTTATTAGTCTGTTCTACCACACTCTCCCCCCCACCCACCCACCCACCCACTGCTCTACCACACTCCCCCCACCCACCCACTGTTCTACCACACTCCCCCACCCACTGTTATTAGTCTATTGTTATAGTAGGCTATTATACAATAATTAGGGTAAATTAGTAGGAGGTAGCGGATTGGTATTGTCTGCGGTCTGCACCCACGCATGCCCAATTTCGCCGATTTTGGTGCAAGTTTTAATTTTGTCTATAATTTTTTTTTGTTTTAATATAATTAATTCTAATCTTTAAAATGTTGGACTTTAAGATGATCCATGTTCGGATTAATGGACTACCATATGTTCTACACGTCTCCCTCGATTTACAATTGGGTTACGTTCCTGAAAACCCGATCTTAAATAGAAAAATCATTTAGCAAACCCTAAAATTAATGGAGTAAATGGGGATGCATTCTGGGACCAGCCAAAATCCAAACTCAAACCCCTAAAAAACTTAAAATAATATGGTAAATCGGGGCATCGGATAGTGAGGGAGACCTGTACTGTATAATGGAAAATAGTCACCCATACTGAAAGTGCTTATGACAGACTGTACAGATAGTCTGAAAGTCGCAGGTTTTTTAAAGTCTGGGCAGCGATAAAGTAGTTTTGGTGTACAGTGAATGTAATAATAAGCTTTCTCTCTGGTAAAGCTTCAGTATGCTGGGCGTGATGTCCTTGGCACAGCTGCAGTTGGGGTTGGCCAGCGACACAAGCAGGAAATACAAGACCTACTTAACCAGACCTTTGCTTAAGGCGGCCTTAAGCCTTTCAATGCGTTGGCCTCTTTCTGGTTCAGGAGTAATTTATAGCGAGGCCTTCCCGAGGGTTAAGTGCCCCATTAATTACTCCTTCCATTCATCTATACATTAGGCTACCATAGCGCAGTTGGAATATATGTCCATGCTCAGATTAATATGCAAGATTCGAAACTGCATTATAAATCGTAGGCTTGTGCATATTTCTTCAACTGTTTAGATAGGTAATGCATACCGGTAAGTGCGCGGAATTTCGGTGCGAGTGTCCTGGGTTTGAGTCCTTGGAGTGCCACATGTATTTGTTGATTTCAATAATTGAGTTTGGAAGTAGAGTTGGTTGGTGAAAAATATATATTTTATTCTGCTTATGATTATACAGTTTTATTTTAAAAATTTAAGGACCTCTAGACTTAAAACCACAGTATTTCATTTAACCCTCTAACTCTTCCAAGTCATCCTGTAGGAAATAAAGGGCTTAAAACTATCTCATTTAACCCTCTAAAGCCGGTATCACACGAGAGCTTTTATAGTCTACATTCGATGTTCAACATTTTTCTAGCAACATTTCTGGAGTATTTTGCACTGATATTGTAAACTAGACTGATGCTAGATGAATTTAGGTGACCGAAATATTCTAAAGGTTTATTTTATAAGCTGCCAGACCAGTGTTGAGGATAAATGTTGAGTTAAGAAGCGCTCGTGTGATACCGCCTTAACTCTCCCAATTCCTTCCTAAGGTAAAACAAAATACTGTAGTACTGTACTGTATAATGTTAGAAATTATTAAAGGAAAAGAGGTGCTATTGTGATGGAGTTCATTCAACCTCAAAGGACATTTGTCTTTGTTGTAATTTAATCTTTCCATTTACGTATTACTGTCTGTATATACAGCATTAATGAATGAGTGAGCTATAAGAAGTATGATATCAGTCTTATGTCCTGTTTACCTGTACTGTATTCATTTTAACCAGGCTAAAACAATTCACATCTATCTTGATTACTGAGGTGTAACACAAATTTACCAACAAACATACGGTAGCTTACTAATTGGGGGCAGGGGATGGGAATCCTCCTCCCCTTGTAAAATTCAGCTACTAGACGAGATGGAGTAAGGGGCGAGGGAACGCGAAAGTGGTCCCGGACCTTATGAATTGGAACTTTAAACATTGTTTCTGTTCAGGCTGTATCTCGAATCGACCACCCCCAGCTGTGGGGTATGTGCCTGAGTATAATATATACAATACTAAGTTTTAGGAATCAAAGGTTGGATGCATAGTTATATTTGGTAATTTGTTAGGTCTTTAAATATATACTAATCAGTTATCTATTTTATGTGAAGTGAGTATAGTAGTTGAGTAGGTACAGTTGCCAGCAAAAGTTTCATTCCTTTACTGTGTGGTCAATAACTTCAATAAGCCTGTTGACTTGTACTTCTTTGATTAAATGGGATTTCACTTCTCCTTAATATAAATAGGCAAACGTTAAGTATTCTTTATCACGCCAATGGTAGAGTTGATAAAAGCACGGACACTCGTCCTGACTGTCGGTGGTTCGAGCCTGACTGAGGGTAAAAAACACAACGGACTGTATATCATTGTATATTTGACTGTGATACTGTGATAATGCATCTGAGGCCCTCTAAAGTGCTCATTTGGGATCGGCATAAAAGTCCCATCTATCCATAATTATATAGTACCATCATTTCCAATAGCTAAGCTTCAATATTATGGGCTTCCAAAGTCTATATGTTCAGTAAGCAGTGCGGTATTTTGGTTTCATTTGTATGTTCTTTACCATAAGGAAAAAGTAACATTAAATAGTATGAACCAAGAGGTATTGTAGATAATAAAATAATGTACAATATGGAGTAGGTGCATATCTAGATGTGTAATTTTTGACTAAGTTAACGCAATAATTTAATAATTCTTTATATATGGATAATGGGAACTCTGGATTGTATATTTAATGGTAAATTGTTGTTGTTCCCCAAGCTGCCTGGCCGAACAGCCCCAAGGCCCCGAGCAAGGCCAAGGCCATAACAGAGTGCCCCCACAGAACCCTCCCTACCGACCACAATAAAGCCTGGAGTGACCGAAGCCACTCCATGGCGGGGAGCTGAGGAGGGAGCGGAAATGCCCGGGAAACCAAAGCCCCACCCAGGGCCCTGTGCCCCTCAGCAATTATGAAGAGAAAGTTGAGGGGCAAAGGAAAAAATGTGACTCTTTGGCTTCCAATCTTGGTAGAGTGGGAGGTCAATTCACGGAAGAGACGCAAGTCACATTAGATCTAGAAAATATATAAGTAAAAGGAACAGTCAGAGTGAGCTATGGGTATGGCAGAGATCGCTCAGTTCTCACTGATAGACCAGCCCATCACCGGTTTTATGGTAAATTATATTATATAGTAAAGAATGTTTTATATTATATAGTAAAGAATGTTTTATATTATATGGTAAAGAATGTTTTATATTATATAGTAAAGAATGTTTTATATTATATAGTAAAGAATGTTTTATATTATATAGTAAAGAATGTTTTATATTATATGGTAAAGAATGTTTTATTATATAGTAAAGAATGTTTTATTATATAGTAAAGAATGTTTTATATTATATGGTAAAGAATGTTTTATATTATATAGTAAAGAATGTTTTATATTATATGGTAAAGAATGTTATTTTTATTGTATTTAAAAGCAACTAGCAGTATACTGTAATTATGCTGCTATGCAAAATAATTTTAAAGTAATAGACTAAAAAGTGTTCTATAATGTCTCCAAGTATCTGAACGAAACTTCTGCTCTAGTACGCATATTATTATTCACTTAATGCTTTGTGTATAGGAGACTCATCCTAAGCTGAATACAATTGATTAACAGTTCCAGAATAATAAAAAAAGTAGTCATCAGTTTTATAAAATCAAACTCTAGCAGGTATAATACATTGAAGGGGACAGTGGCTGTTTTTTGGGTCTATTAATTCATATATTCATTTATTAGTTTAGTTTCCTCGCTAGACCTCCATCAAACACCCCCTAAACCCCCCTTCAAGATAAATTTGTACATTTTTCAGTAGAAAAATGTCCCGCCCTGATAATATTAAAAGCTCGCTATCGCTCGCCAGGATAAAAACAAAACCTAAATTGCACTAAATGTCTTAAAATTGACACCGAACTGGGATGAAAGGTCTTAATATCGCCAAGCTAATGGGCCGAATGTCTTAACATCTCAAAAGTAATGGGGCTAAACACGAGGGAGAAAGGGGATCAGAAAAATTACCTATCTCACCTTAAGCACAAAATGATGTACTGTAATTTACCCTCAGCTGGAAAAAAAGTAGACTATAAAACATCATTGTTAATAGGTGAACTGAGCAGCTTCTGTAGGGCAAGTGCCTTAGGAGAATTTGGGTGCCTTGATTTAATGTGATTTTAATTAGTATACGAAGTGCCAAATATAAACAAAATATACTGTTTAGATTTACTTAGTACTATGTGATTGAATTTTGAATAAAGTTACACAAAATATTGATATGTATATGAATTTTAACATGATCATTCCTGTACTAGTGATAATAAAATACACTTAGGCCTACACTTAATTTTTAGGTTTTATAAATGTGTTCTTTAGTTGGCAAACCAGACCTACAGATCATATTTTTACTAAAGGTAATTTATCTCTTAAATGATCCTACAAAGTAGGAAAAGAAGGAGAGAGGATCTTCGACCTGCCGTGGAACAAGCTCTCAAGACAATCAACTCTCCTGTCATACGGGCCAGGGACAAGACTACCTGGCATGATAAGCCAAATCCAGCCCTTCCCTCCATCATCCAGTCCTACGTGGAGAATGGCCATCCTACTGCGACCACTGCTATAGCTACTACACCTGACTACCTGGCGCTCTTTTTGGACGATACGATGTTGGCCCGGATTTGTGTCCATACCAAAGCCAAAATTTATTTACTCAGGGGCAAGTACAGGAACGTCGACTCACACACTCTTCGCCATGTGGATATAATGGAACTCAAGGCTCTGTTGGGGAGCCTCGTCATGACAGGTGTAAAGGACACACACGTTCGTACCTCTGAAATGTGGGACAAGGTCGAAGGGTGTCCTCTGTACAGGTGTACCATGGCCGAGCGACGTTTCGCCTTCCTGATATGATGTCTACGTACGACTTTGCAACATGGCAGGAGAGGGTGAAAGACGACAGATTGGCACCCCTTCGGTTATTATGGGACGCCTTTGTTCGCCTCTGCAAGAAACTCTACCAACCTGGCCCTCACCTGACTGTGGACGAGCAGCTCATCGGCTTCCACGGCAACAGTTCCTTCCGCTTGTACATCCCCAACAAACCTGCCAAGTAAGTTACCTGAAATGTGTTTTTTTATTATCTTTTCATTGCCAGACAGGCACATACTAAATTTAGTTTTCTTGTCATTACTGATCTGCCTTTCCCGAGAGTTACGTGTCTAGTAATACTTACCTTTCATCACAATCATCAAATGATTATCAAGAATTAGTGCATTTCTTGTTGCAAATGTACCTGTTCATTATTATAAAGTAAATCCAATTTCCCAGACGACCATCCCTTTTACTCCAACAATACTCTAATCAACCCTTCATCTCGTTTTTTTTTTATTTATTTCGCTTACCTACCTACCTAGCTATGTTGAGTTTGCCACTGCTAGTGGCACCGAGGAGCGCACCGCCCTATGTGAATGTTTTAAAATTGGTACAGCAGACTGTTCGAAGGGGCGGCGCGCTCTCCTGCGAAGATGGACTCGTCTGGCACTTTTTGTAGTTCAAAATCGGGGGCTCTCTTGAAGCTGTCTAACGAGATGCCCCTCAGGTCTCTTACTCGCCGCTAGAGTTTGTTGAAGAGATGTGGGCCTCTATGTGATAACCAGCCCTCTCGCAGAGAGCCTATAGCACCCCGATTTTTAATCTTGCGGATATCGCATTCCCAGCCTCTCCTATCACTGAACTTCATTGCTATTGGAGTATGTAGATTCGGTACAAAACCCTCTGCGATTTTCCATGTACCAGTATATATTCTTAATTAAAATTAAAATTAAAATGTAAAACTTGCAAACAAAGCAAGTAACGTTCCCTTCTACGCTCCAACGAATACAGCTTTAGTGATTTTAAATGCTCCCAATAGTGTAACTGTTTTAGTGAGTTTATATGTGAGGTGCCTTCTGCGTGTCGTGTCGTAAGAGGCGACTAAAGAGGTTGGGTCGGTGGGCTTGCGACCCCCACCCGGAAAAAATACCTAAGCAAAGAAAAACGGACGAACAGCCTCGGATGCGGACGGAACCTATGTTGACGAACCACGACCGACTAAGGACATTCCTTCGGACATTCGGAGAATGGCTACATGGAATGTTAGTGGCATGAATGATGGCACAAAAGAGAGAGAGGTTCTGGAAGTGCTAGTGAATGCCAGGCTGGATATATGTGGAATGACAGACCAAATGGAAAGGTTCAGATGTGAGAGAGTGGTAGTGTGGAATGGGTGTGTGTACTGGAGTGAGTGAAGGAACAGCGAGAGAACGTGCGAGTTTGTTAGCAAGTAGCAAATGGAAGGAATGTGTAAGATAGTATGGGTCTGTGGGTTCAAGGATTGTGTGGGTGAGAATGAAAGTAGGAATACAAACGTGGGTGATTGTGGGTTGTGTATGCCCCGACAGAGGATAAACTTGAAAGAAAGAGGAGTTCTGGATGAATGTGGAGGCGTGCCTGGAGAAGTTTGACAAGAACGAAAGAATATTTCTGATTGGGGATATGAATGGTAAGGTGGGGATATGAATGGTAAGGTGGGTGATAGGAAAGTTGAGGGAGTGGTGGGGGGTACCATCAGAGGTGAAAGGGAATGATAGGGCGCTTGTGGACATGTGTGGGGAGGAGGCTGTGGATAGCCAACACCTTCTTCCGACACAGAATGATCCACAGGTACACGTGAAAACGGGTGTGGACGATGAGGATGAGACAGTGGTGGAACGAAAGTCATTGATTGATTATGTATGTGTGGATGAACGAATGAAGAAATCTGATGGTTGCTAGGGTGTATAGGAGTATTGGAGGGGGTCTGTCTTTTTTTTTTTTTTTTTTTTTCTATGTGATTGAGGGAGGCAAAAGGCATAACTGCCTATAGCGAGTGCCTCCCCCATAGTTGAAAGAGTGACAGGGCCAAAATCAAGGGACGTTTGAGCCAAAATGCCTGGACACACGGAGTTTGAAGCAATTTAAGTCCTAGGAAGAGGGAAAGACTGATTCTGGGAGAGAGTTTCAGAGCTCAGATGTTGAGTAGAAGAAAGTTTGAGAGTAAAGTTTCACTCTTGGGTTGGAGAGTTGCACAGAGTAGGGGTGGGATTGAGTTGCAAGACGGGTACCACGTGCCCTACGTAAAGGAGGTGGTATGCACTGGGATAGCTCTGAGGAACACTGATTATTATAGTAGCGATAGAATAGCGAGAGAGATGCAACATTGCGGCGGAGAGAGAGAGATTGCAGAGAGTTGGTGAGTGGACGGGAGTTAATGATACGAAAGGCCTTCCTTTCAACTTTGTCTAGGAGAGCGGTGTGAGAGGAACCTCCCCACACATGTGAACAATACTCAATACAAGGGCGCACTATGCCCCTGTACAGAGCAAGAAGCTGTGCAGGGGAAAAGAACCCCCTAAGGCGATTGAGCACACCCAGCTTCTGGGAGGCTGCCTTAGCAAGACTGGTAATATGGTCCTTCCAAATGAGAGCAGAAGAAAAAGAGACACCAAGAATATTGAGAGAAGATGAAGGGTTGATTTTTGTATTGTTGAAGAATAAGGGATAGTCCGCTGGGAGATCCTGACGGGTAGATAGATGGAGAAATTGGGTTTTGGAAGCATTAAAGTTAACAAGGTTTTCTCTGCCCCAATTGGAAATAGTATTTAGATCAGAATTTAAGAGTTCTATGGCTTCATTACGTTTGTCGTTGAGGGATTGCTGGCTGGGGCGTTCTGAAAAACTAATGGAGTAGTGTAAGGTTGAGTCGTCTGCGTATGAATGGATGGGAATTAAGGTACAGTTAAGGAGATCATTTATAAAAATTAGAAAGAGAATAGGAGATAGGACAGAGCCCTGAGGAACACCGGAGTTTATAGGGTGAGGAAGTGAACAATGGCCGTCCACAACCGCAGCTATGGAACGGCCGGAAAGGAAATTAGAGACAAAGGCACAGATGGAGGGATAGAAACCGAAGGAGGGTAGTTTAGAAATTAAAGATTTATGCCAGACTCTATCGAAGGCTTTCGATATGTCTAGTGCAATAGAAAAAGTCTCACCGAAGTCCCGAAAGGAGGATGACCAAGAGTTAGTAAGATATGAAAGAAGATCACCAGTAGAGCGACCCTTAAGGAAGCCATACTGGCGATCTGAGAGCAGATTATGAGAAGAGAAATGCTTAAGAAATTTGGAAGCAAGAATAGTTTCAAAAACTTTAGAAAGACAAGAGATAAGAGCAATTGGACGATAGTTGGAGGGTTGAGAGCGGTCACCCTTCTTTGGGACAGGTTGAATGTGAGCAAACTTCCAGCATGAAGGGAAGACGTTAGAGGATAGACAGAGACGAAAGAGTTTGCCTAGGCAGGGAGTCAGCACGGAAGCACAGTTTTTGAGAACAACAGGAGGAACACCGTCCGGACCGTACGCCTTATTAGTGTTAAGCCCAGAGAGGGTAGAAAGTACATCTTTAGAAGAGATTAGGATATTAGGCATAAGTAAGAGAGAGGAGGGCGGAGAGGGAGGAATAGCACCGGAATCATCCAAGGTGGAGTTTCTAGCAAAAGTTTGAGCGAAGAGTTTAGCTTTGTCAGAGGAAGAAGTGATGGTTGTGCCATCAGAGTGGGAAAGGGGAGGGAAAGACGAGGAAGAGAAATTGTTGGAGAGGTTTTTGGCTAGATGCCAGAAAGCTTGGGAAGAGCTAGAGTTGGATAGTTCAGTGCATTTATTATTGATGAAAGAGTGTTTGGCAAGTCGAAGAACAGATTTGGCTTGATTCCGGGCAGAAACATATGAAGAATGAGAGTCTTGAGTTTTAAGGCGTCGGTACCGTTTGAATGCTTCCTCCTTATTGCGGACAGCAGTAGAACAGGCGTGAGTAAACCAAGATTTTTTAGCATTAGTCTGAGAGAAAGAGAATGGAATGTATGCTTCCATGCCCGATAGGATTACCTCGGTAATGCGTTCAGCACTCTCCGAGGGTCCCCGGCCATGGAAGCAGAAATCAGTCCATGGGAAATCAAAGAAGTACTGCCGAAGAGCCTCCCAGTCGGCAGCGCCAAAGTGCCACAAGCGCCGCCGGCTAGGAGGATCGGGTGGCTGTACTGGAGAGATAGGACAGGTGACAGAGATAAGTTTATGGTCGGAGGAGCCCAAAGGAGAGAAAAGATCGACAGTATAAGAAGAAGGGTTAGAAGTTAGAAACAGGTCAAGAATGTTGGGCCGATCTCCGATGCGATCCGGGATACGGGTGGGTTGCTGAACTAACTGCTCTAGGTCATTTAGGATAGAAAAGACGTAGGCTTGTTCACCAGGTGGATCAGTAGTGAGAGAGGAGAGCCATTGGCGGTGGTGAACGTTGAAATCTCCTAAGATGGAGATTTCTGAGAAAGGAGAAATGGATAGAATGTGTTCCACTGTAGAGTTTAGATAGTCAAAGAATTTAGGAAAGTTGGTAGAGTTAGGGGAAAGATAGACAGCACAGAAATATTTAGTAAGAGAATGACAGGAAAGTTTGAGCCATAAAGTTGAGAATTCAGAGGAGTCGAAATCGGGAACACGAGAGCAAGTGAGTTTGTTGTGCACATATGCACAACATCCGCCATTGGCTTTGAAACTAGGATAGAGAAAGTAGGAGGATACAGAGAAGGGGTTGCTGGATGTTGCTACAGACACCTGGGTTTCGGTGAGGAAGAGAAGATCAGGTTTGTAGGAGGAGAGATGGTGCTCAACAGAGTGAAAGTTAGAGGAAAGTCCGCGAATGTTGCAGAAATTAATAGAAAGAGTAACAGGCCGAGGTCCAGGTAATTGTGTGGGGTCGTCAGGGGATGGTCGGTCGGGTGAGGGGGCATTTATGGTCCCCCCCCCTGGGGACTCCGAGGCCGGGCCAAAATTCATCATTTTTGTGTTTTATTTTTTTAATTTTGGTGTGGAGGAATGAAGTGTGGTGTGCATGTTTAGTGTAGTGAAGTGGATAGGAGGAGGAGGTGTTTGTGAGAGCTAGCTGGATTGCTCTCAGTGTAAATGAGGCACAAAGAAAATCGGTAAGAGAGGCCAAGCAAATGAAACAGGAGTTCCAGCGACTCTTTATCACATGCCTATAACCTCACCTGGGTCTAGCCCTGATCGATTGGTGCCTACAATCTCCCCACACTAAATCATTATGTAGTGGTAGCTAAGGTTAGGATACAAAAGAAGTGGGTGAGGAGAGCTGGAGGGAGGCGAGAGGAGGGTGGAATGGTGAGGAGGGTGGAGAGGATGCAGGAGGACGAAGTCAGGGAGGAGTACAGGAGAGCAGTGGAAAGACTACTAGGTGGGTTCGACCTGGAAGTTATGGAGGAAGTGGAAGAGATGAGCAAGGTGTTTAAGGATGAGATCTGTGCAGCATGTAAGGAGGTGTGTGGAGTGAGGAGAAGAGGGAGGGGAGTGAAAGGTACAGCATGGTGGACAGAGGAGGTAAGAATAGCTGTGGAAGAAAAGAAGAAAGCATATAGAGAGTGGTTGGGTAGTCGAGGGAATGAAGATTTCGAGACAGACACGAGCGAGGTACGTGGAGAGTAAGAGGGTGGTGAAGAGAGGAGTGAAGGAAAGTAAGAGAAGAGTAGATGAGGAATTTGGAAGGAATCAGTGTAAAATGGAGGGAGAGTAAAAACCTGTTCTGGAAAGAAGTCAAGAAAGTTAGGGAAGGTAGCAAGGGAAACGGTAAGGGTGTGAAAGATTAGAATGGGAGAATGCTAGCCGAGAAGCAAGAGAGTCGAAAGATGGAGGGAGTACTTCAATGAGTTGCTAAATGTAAGGAATGAAGAGCCAGCAAACCTAGCTGGATATGGCATGAGAGGGAGAAGAGGAGGAGGTGGTGGGGATCAGGAAGTCAGAAGTGTGGGAGGCCATGAAAAGAGTGAAGTTGGGGAAAGCACCAGGAACAGATGGTGTGTGTGGAAAAATGTTGAGGTATGGTGGTGTGATAATGATCGAATGGGTATAGAAAATGTGCAAACTACCATGGGAGAAGGGGAGTGCACCTGATAACTGGAAGACTGGCATAATAGTCTCCCCTATATAAGGGCAAAGGGGAAAGAGGAGTGCGTGGTAACCACCGAGGAATAGCTCTTCTAAGCATAGTAGGGAAGGTATACAGTAGGGTAGTGATTGAGAGAGTGAGAGTGAGAACTGAGAAACGGATAGGCGACTAGCAGGGAGGTTTTTAGGAAGGGAAGAGGATGTGTAGATCAGATTTTTACCATGAATTTTGTTGTGGAGAAATATCTGGAGAAGAAACAAAAGGTGTATGTTGCCTTTATGGACTTGGAGAAGGCCTATGACAGAGTGGATAGAGAAGGTTTGTGGAAAGTAGTTAGAATATACGGAGTAGATGTCAAGTTGCTGAAAGCAGTGAAGAGCATGTAAGAGGGTGCAAAGGCAGCAGTACGTGTGGAGAATGAGCAGAGCGAGTTCTTTGACCTGAATGTTGGTTTGAAACAGGGGTGTGTGATGTCCCCGTGGTTGTTTACTGTATATATGGATGGAGTCGTGAAAGAAATACTATCAAGAGCAGTGGATGTTGGTGTATCGCTGAAAAGAGGGAATTGAGTGGAAGCTACTTATACTGCCATTTGCGGATGATACAGTACTGAAGAGTGATAATGAATGGGAGTTGCAGGGTCTGGTAAATGAGTTTGGAACCGTGTGCGAAAAACGGAATTTGAAGGTAAATGCGGGGAGGAGCGAGGTTATGGTCTACGAAAGGGGTGAAGTCACAGATTGTGAGGTGAAGCTGAACGGTCAGGCTATGGAGATAGTAAACTCTTTTAACCCACCGAGCCCCAGCGATGCAGGGTTTGCGTCCACAATGTATGTGACGCTAAACCCCAGCGACGCATGGTTTGCGTCCTGGCCGGTCCGGTCCTAATTACTCCGGTCCTATGGCACCCCGAGGGCTCAGATTTGTATGGGAACTGTAAGTATCCCACGCACCCATGCCGATGGTTGAAAACTCAAAGTCCAACCGCGTGCGCGTGAGCGCGCAAAAACATTTATTTTTTTTGGGAAATTGCCTTCAATTTTTTTACTCTTGTAAAATCCGTTTTCGGGGGCTCTGTAGGACCATTTTTTGCTCTTTTTGATAAATTTTTTTTTCCCCTTCATTCCTAACCCATTCGCTATGGTTTCTGGAATAAAAAAAAAATTCTAATCAGCCGGTCCTGGGTGGTACATTTATTAATATTTAGCTGGTACTCAGCGGGTTAAGTATCTGGGCAGTGTGTTTAGTAAAGATGGGACTATGAAGAAGTGCGGGAGAGGGTACAACAGGGGAAGAGGGTTATAGGAATGCTGAAAGCAGTAACAAGAAATAGGGTGATCAGTATGGAAGTGAAAAGTCCTTGCAAGACAGTGTGGTAATCCCGACACCGACTTACGGAAGCGAAGCATGGACGTTGGTTGAGAGTGAGAGCAGTGGAAATTAATTACTTAAGAAGTGCGTGCGGAGTTAGATGGAGGGATAGACAGACTAATGAGGAAGTAAGAGAGGTGTGGTGTGGAGGTGGATGTGCTGGAGAGTGAAGGAACAACTTGAGATGGTTCGGCCATATGGAACGTATGGAAAGAAAGAGAATGACTTAAGAGGGTGTATGAGAGCGAGGTGGAGGGACCGATAGAGGTGGAAGGATGGAGTGAGGAAGTATATGAAAGAGGGCAGTGCAGAGGGCAGAGGGGGGAGGGACGTAGACTGACTGGGGACAGGTGCATGGGGGCAGTTAGTTAGTGGCCACCCCTTCGGGGATCACGGCGTCAGGCAATAGATAGATATGCGAGGTGAAGTTCCTTTGTACACTTTCCAAGTCATTAATTTCACCTGCTTTGTATGGGAATGTTAATACATTACAGTATTCTAGCCGCGGTAGCACCAGGGATTTGAAGAGTTATCATAGGCAATTCTCCGCGAGTTTTAAATGTACGTAGAATCCAACCAGTTAGCCGTTTCGCAGCTGCAACTTTGACCTGGTTATGTTCTTTGAATCCCATATTTTCAGACATTATCACCCCCAGGTCTTTCACATTGTCTTTACGTTCTATTATGTAGTTAGATTCGGTTATGTAACTTGTGTTCTCTTTAATGAAATCATCTCTGCCCATCTGCTCCCATGCATTTAGTATTCACATGTGTAGAGAGGTTCTACCCATACTTTATGCTTTAGTTTAGCCGTTCTTTCAAGTTACAGTTAAACTCTCAGAACATGCCATATAATTATTGCTCAAACAGAATACCATAGTGACAATTTCCTTTGCAATTTTATAGATACCCAAAGATTGTATTCGCCTTGGGAATTACACTAGTTAATGTTGTAAACAACCATTCACATTAATATTTTATTCTCGATATTTTGAGAGAATGTGAGAATCCAAATGAAAGTGGCATCAGGCATAAAGACAGTGCTCCAGGAGCATTCATAAATCCCTTAAACAAAATAAATTTAAAATTTCTAGGACTTAGTGTAGGCCTATTATGTTTACAGACCAATGCAAGAACTTAATATTTCTTAATTTCTTAGGCAAGTTTTAAGTGCTACATCATTGATAAGTATTTGTTTTTTAATTTTATTTAAATTTAAAAATTTAGAATTATTCAGTCATCCAGAACTTATCACCTAAGGAAATTTGAAACTTATTTAAATTCAGAATTTTATTTACATAGTTATTTAATGCAGTTACAAATAGTGTAAACAAAAAACTTGCACAATTAAAGTGCTTTAGACAAATCTATTCCCGGGATCCCAAAAAGGGTGGTGGTAGGGTCAGTGTCCCAGGCGGGTCGTTAGTGGCGTGTAGCCAAGAATAGTTTTCCGGGTGGAGGGTTGGAACCAACCTCTTCAGTGGCCTTTAACATCAAACAGGAAGCACGGTAGGCATATTCTAACCCCTTACCCACATGGGGGAATAAGAGTCAAATACTCGAACTCCACAGCGTGCTAGTTCGTCGCTGGCTTAGCAGGCTAATAAAGTTTAGTCAAATATTCCAAGTTCTTAAGTTAACCAATTGAAAATAGTCTGGTCTGTCGGGATCAGCACTTCAGTGGACAGCCATCTGAATTTGCAGTCTGCTAGAAGTCCCAAACACCATGGACAGAACCTTAGAAACAAACGAAAGTTTAGTAAACAGGCCTTTAAAAGTGAATGCATAAATACGGAATTTCGGTGCGAGTATCCTAGTTAGTCTTTGGATTGCCACCTGTATTTGTTGATTTCATTGAATTTTAGAAGTAAAGTTAGTTGGTGATAAAGTAATAAATTTAAAGGCAATCACTAAAACCTAGTGAATATGAAAGTCATTTAATGACAAATTATCAAACATCCATTGAACTTCCCAGAATACTAACCTTAAAGTTTTTCAAAATAAGAAAAGTTTTAAGTAACAAAGGTTAATCAGTCTGAACATAATGTCACCAAACTGAATAATTTATGTCAAACTAGTACACCAAGCAATGGGGAGAAATAAAAAATTAGTCTGCTATTTTTCCCGCCTTTGGTTCACACCAACCTAAATTTGTTGCCAAAGAGTGAATTTAATTTTTAAAATCCCAGTCATCAAAATATCACTGGATTTCTAGTCATGAATGTTACAGACATAGTACTCTAACATTCTATTCAGTACATTGTCCAATATACAAAGTATTTATGATTAATAAAACATATTTGATTAGGCCCACAAAAACACATGGCAGTCATTCGAAAAGTAGCCCTGTTAATATTTTAATAGATAGGTATCCATGTCCTAAATTAAAATAATGTGTATAAAAACTAGATGAACTTCTAAAATAATAGTCATTAGCCACTTTACTGGATATTAGATTATACAATTATAAAATAGTTTCAGATCTGGCAAGCGCATAATAAATTTATGCCAGTGTTCGCTACCCATAACAGTCATTAAACGAAACTTCTGACAGTAAACGGCTCTTCCCCACTTCACTCACTAGGTTAAATTTGACATTAGTTGTGCATCTGTGTACATTAGCAGTAATACATACATAACATACATAAAATTTTAAGACTGAGTGTTCCACACATAAGTGCAGTTTCAGTCTCTTGTCCTAATGGCGGCATTCCAGGCAACCCTGTTAAGGGCTGCTTCACTTGTCAAGTTCTTGGATTTGAGATCGGCGCGTATAGTCCGATCCCAGGTCTTCCTCGGTCCACCCCTTGGTGCAGCTCCCTCCACAATCAGACTTGCATTTTTTCACCCAATTTTGTTCATCCATTCTCTCCACATGTCCATACCATCCCAGTCTACTTGTACGCATCACCTCGCTAATACTCTTTATACCTAAACATCTCTTCAGCTCAACATTTGTTATTCTATCCTGTAGCCTGGCCCCACACATCCATCTCACCATTCTCATCTCATTACGCTCCATTCTGTTGACATCCTCTACTTTAACGGCCCATGTTTCTGAGGCATACGTCATTGCACTTCTAACATATGAGGCATACACCTTTCCCTTCAGGGGGAGAGGCATTCTTTTCATGGTGAGGATTGGCATCAATTCTCTGAACTTCCCCCAGCCACACCTAATTCTAGCAACAGTGGCAGACTCAGCCCCACCACCGGCAGAGATGGTATCTCCTAGGTAACAAAACTTGTTCACCAGCTGAACATTTTTGGTATATTTTTCTGTGAAGTGGGTATTTTTCAATTTGTTGACACCGAAAATCCTCCATGCGGACTATATGGAGAAAAATATGGCGAATCTATTGGTGGTAGATATTAGTTTCTCACAGATGGAAATCTTGATATAATGTGGATTATAGTCTTAATAAAGGTAAAATGTTCAGTTATAGATTGTGTCTTGCATGTGTGTATTCCAAGGTTGCCAGCGCACATCACATCTTCAAACTCGCCCAAAAGTAGCCCAATCACTTAACCCGGGAACTGCGGGGAGACTCTTAAGAGTTCCCCCGGCGGACTGCGGGAAGACTCTTGAGAGCAAGTAAAACAAAAAATCAACTTTTGACATTAACATTAGCGAGTTGCAAGCAGGGTGTTGTCATCACTGATGGCAAGCGAGTGCAAGAGAGAGAGAGTATCGATCGACTGTCTGTGGCCTTGGGGGAAATTGGTGGGAAAGCAGTTTGCCTCACCCATACATTATAAAACTCGCGGGCTGTATCTCCGATTTTGACCATCCAAACGCTGTTTTCACTAGTCTTATTGTTGTTTCAGGTTAATACCTTTATAATCGACCCATAATAGGCGCATATGGATAATTATTAATGCTATTAATGGTACAATGAATATTTTAGTGACGGAAACACCTCAAATACGTCAGCACAGGGGGAAGTTTCCAATTACCCCCATGCGCACTGGTTAGGTTAATACCGCACAGACAATTTCGGCTATTTTAATCCTATCACACACATTTTCTGATATGTTTATCTTTAACAGCCATGCATGCATGATACGAAGAGTTCACCAAATGTAACTAGGCATAGTCCCATAATAGCCTACTGTATGAGTAGTGACCTACGTGTCACATCATTTAAATATTAATGAAATACCACATACATTATCACAATCATGCACTCAGTCATCAAATCTACATAAATGTCCCAATCCCCACTCACAAACAATCACTTAATTAGGCTAGTCAGTCGCCACCACATAGGCTACCATACATGTATAGTACAACCAACAGAAAGCCATGATGAAAGTTTGTATGAAATGTAGCCTAGCTATAGGCTACTCAACACCTCTACAACTTTAATAGTATATAGAACCAGCCCAATTCCGCAATCCTCAATGTTAGTTAGTTAGGATAATACTTCAGAGGCTATCCACCCAATCACACTATAAATCAATATAATAGTTTGAAATGTAAACTCAAATCTACGCTTCTGAACGAATCCTAACTAGCCCAATGGTGCGAACAAAAGAAGACCTTGGCAACACTGTACGTATATCCCGCCGCGGTCAGCTGACGACCTAAACAGTCGCCCACGATCTTGACAACTCCTTAATCCCTATTAGTGACTCTGCATCCGATCTAGGAATTTTAATCGATAATATTAAAGGACACTAGTGTGAAGTTATGAGAAACAATTTATTAGGGAAAATAGGCACCAATAGATTCGCCATATTTTTCTCCATATAGTCCGCATGGAGGATTTTCGTTAACAAATTGAAAAATACCCACTTCACAGAAAAATACACCAAAAATCTAAGTCAAAGCGGGGGTGTGGGGGCAGCAGCCCCCACCTATAATACTAGGATAGGTTAGGTAAGGTTGTTAGGTTAGGCTAATGTCCTTTCAAAGGGGTATAGGCTAGTAAACACTAGGATAGCCAGTATACCCGGTCAGAGGTAAGAAGAAGAAGAGTCTTGCAGTAGTCTCCTTGAATGCTACCTTTTAATCGATTCCTCCCTTAAGTTTCATACACACATCTCTAATATTGTCCACAAGGCTGGAGGACTCGCCCATAGTATCCTAAGGTCAACTGTCAACCGGGATGCCTCCTTTACGATGCCACTATTTATTTCCCATATTCGTCCCATATTAGAATATTCTTCCTCTCTGTGGAACCTTGGGTATTAGCGGACCTAAGACTACTGGAGTCTGTTCAGAGACGCTGGACTAAATCTATTGGGGGTCTCGAGAATCTTGATTATGGTGAGAGATTGAGGATATTAAACCTATTTTCCATTAAGGGTAGACTTCTTAGGCATGACATAATTAAGTACTGGCAAATATTTCACGGTCTCTGCTCAATTACTCCTAAAGATGTTTTTGATCGTCCCAATATTTTGCAACCAGGGGTCACCCATATAAAATTGCTCACTCGAGATGCCAGCTTGAAATAAGAAAAATATTTTTTAATTTTAGATATGCGTCTCTGTGGAACTCTTTGCCCACATAATTGGTATCCCTGACTAACCTATTATCTGTCAAGGCTGCCCTTTCCGACTATCTTGCAGGAGTTTTATATGAATATTCATGATTTTGTTCTGGATGTCACACCTTCTGGCCTCCTCAACCACTTATACTTGTACCTTGTTTGTTAACGTAGCTGCTTATGATGCACTTTCCAGTCCATAGATTTCTATACTCAGTTTTTATTAAAAAATTTAAATTATCTTTGGGCTGGCGCATCAGCAGTGTGTGGCTTCCGTGGACCCTGACCTACCACTTAGCTCTGGGAAGCCCACCAGGTAAGAATACCAGGTAAGAATGGAAAAGGCAGTGTTGTAAAAAAAAAAAAATGGTAATCTTTTTCGAATTTCCTGCATCTCCACGCATGTAATTTGCTGCCTCTGTGTTCTATGACATTCCGATTCACATTTATTGATTTCCTGTCACTGGTCTAATAAGAAATATAGCCGGTAACATATTTAGCTGCCCGATTTGATAGATTATAAATTGGTAACTTAAAAGCGCACGATAGCTTGTTTTGTAGGAAAGAAACTATAGTGCGCAGGCGTAGACATGCAACCTGCCAAATTCTACAGCTATAGAATATAATACCGTATGTTCAGCCAATTTCTACTGAAACACTTATTTGTTAGTAACTAAAAAGGAAGTAAACTCAATACTTCAAAGAGTATTAAAATTTCGCCCAGCCTATTACACATTAGATTAAACTAAATTTCTTTTTCATGAAGTTTATATTTATGTATCAAATAATGTTAATAATTATATATTCACTGCATTAACGCGTATATAACCATCATATTATGAATCTAGTAAAAGTATACTACACAACTATGTGTCATAGATAGTTGCGAACTGTATTAAACCTCTTAAATCACGAAAACTCTCAAAACACCTCAATGGTGAATCACACACGATAGTCATTTGAATAAGACCCCCAGCGCCATCTGTATTTTTAGTACGGTTTTCCCTCATTATGTATCATTCTCACCATAACCAACCTTTACGCTGCGGTAGAGACGAGGAGGTGCTAGTCCTTCTCTTGTGGTGTCGAAGTTTGAACTGATGATAAATTTCCCATTTGCATCCATATGTAGGCCCTATACCCCTCCTGAACGGTAAATGAGGTTCCAT
>JBAKBP010032220.1:0-23425 GCA_037953745.1 Lithodes maja
GTTACGCCCATTAGTTTGGCGATTTTAAGACCTTTCGCCCCATTTCTTTGTCAATATTAAGACCATTTATGCTACTTAGGTGTCTATTTTTGTTTACTGGCGAACGATAGTGAGCCTGTAATTTTGGAAGAAGCGGCATTCGGCCTGGACATTTTTCTACCGAAAAATGTACAAATTAATCTAGAAGGGGCATCTAATGAATGTTTTTTTAAGTTTGATGGAGATCCAGGGAGAACACTAGTAAAATAATAAATATATGAAATACCGGGGTTTTATCGTGTGACTCCATCGTTATCCCTTTCAATCACATGACATACATTTTTATCTATAGCTAGCCCCAGGCGATTTTATCCAGCATAGGAAGAACCTATCGTAAAAAGGGTTAATGAAAACAGATATATAGCGTTTTATGTGTGGGAGATCCTTCATAAATATAATACAAATCGTCTGGCAGAAACGAGAATAAACCTAAAAAGTCGTCATCGGGTCAAAGAACTTAAACACCAAGTTCTGATAGCTGATATATATATATATATATATATATATATATATATATATATATATATATATATATATATATATATATATATATATATATATATATATATACAAACACACAAACATATACAGTATATCTCTCTCTCTCTCTCTCTGTATATATATATATATATACCGGTATATATATATATATATATATATATATATATATATATATATATATATATATATATATATATATATATATATACGGTATATAACATGGCAAGGTGTACGTATATTGGCCACCAAACGCCCCCGTCAGGTGGGGCATGACCAAATGTATCTTTCTCTCCCCCCCTCCCCATTCCCCACTCTCCCTCCTTCCCTCCCCTTCCTTCCTCCCTCGCCACGTGACCCACACATGTCAACAACTGCAACATCACGGAGCGGGGAGGGTAGAGAGAGGGGAAGGGGAGG
The DNA here is from genome assembly GCA_037953745.1 of Lithodes maja. NCBI lineage: Eukaryota > Metazoa > Arthropoda > Malacostraca > Decapoda > Lithodidae > Lithodes > Lithodes maja. The sequence goes on from JBAKBP010032220.1 coordinate 958, forward strand.
ACAGGAGAGGAGGGAAGGGGAGAGGAGGCGGGAGGGAGAAGATAAATGAAAAGCAGGGGGAGAGGAGGCGTTGAGGGGAGGAGGAGAGGAGGGGAAAGGAAGGAGGAGAAGTGGGGTAAAAAGAGGGGAGGGGAGGGAAGGTAGAGAGGAGGGGAGATAATTGGAAGGGGAGGGGAAGACGAGGGAGGAAAAGGATCGGGAAGAGGGGAGGGGGAGTGGAAGGAAGGAAAGGGGAGGGGAGGGGGTTGGAATAGGAGGGAGTGGAGAGAAAGGAAGGGGAGAGCAAGGGACGGAGGAAGGAAGAAGGAGAGAATCAGAAGAGAAGGGAGTGGGGAGAGAGGATAGTTTGTTAGTTTAACTTAGTTAAAATAGGACTTTAGGTTATCAACCCATGAGGATCATTAAGCCCACCTTAAAGTCAGGAAGAACGTAAGACCGGAGTCCCCGAGACCCCCCAAATGTATAACCCAGGTATACTGGGAATATAAACCCGGAGGTTGTCCTATTCGAGAACCCCAGACGTCTTACTTAATCGCGATCAGGACTGGAGCCTCTGTAAGAGAACCCCAGTCCCTCTGGGAGAAGGGGGGTCGGAGGAAGGAAGGGAGAGAGGAGGGCAGGGGGTTTGGAGGGGAGGGGAGAGTAAGGGACGGAGGAAGGAAGGGAGAGAGGAGTGGGAGGGGTGCACTTGTATCGCCAATTAATCAATTGTCACCTCTTGTGCAGGAACTGGGGCGAGCCACTTGGGAACTGATGGTCTCTCATTACACATAGTTCTCTCTAAAAATAAAACAAAATATATATATATATATATATATGTATGTATATATATATATATAAGGCGACAATAATTCAATTTTATTTGGACTTTCAAATTTATATAATTCACATATATAATTCACATATACTTCTATTTTTAACTTAGCTTGCTCTGTCTGTCTCCCATTAATGTTTCAAGTCAAGTCAAGCCAAAATGATTATTTGTCTTAATGACTAAAACAACAAAATTGGATACAGATATATACCAACGCGACAAATTAATATATAACATATAAGAGAGTGTAGATAATGGCCTGTTATATGACTATTATCACCAATATACCTTTAAATGGCTAGTTTATTATGAATACTTTACATAGCCTGTCCATACATTTAAATGTATAGTATATTATGGATGATTTAATTAGCATTTTCATACCACCTATTCTTGTGTTCTTCCTAAATGGCTGGCTCGCTACCACTCGCCAGGAAAAGTCGATACCTAATTGACACGAACGGTCTTAAAATCGACAAACTAATGGGCTGAACGGTCTTAAAATCGACAAACTAATGGGGCGAACGTCTTAAAAATTTCAAAATTAATGGGGTTAAGTATTTGTGAGAAGTGCAGGGTAGGGGGGTGAGTCATATGGCGCCGGGGATCCCAAGGCTGGTGTATTATACTCTACCACCTGACTACAGATCTACACACACACACACACACACACACACAGACACACACACACACACACACACAAACGCACACGCACACACACACACACACACACACAGCCCGTAGCCTAGTAGGTAGAGCTCTCGTCTCACACACGAGGGGTCGGGGGTTCAATCCCCGGCCGGGCGGAGACAAATTGGGCTTGTCTCCTTTCATGTGTTAGCCTCAGTTCACCTAGCTGTAAATAGGTATCTGGAATAAGTGGACGACGTTGTGACGTCCCATCTGGGGTTGGCAAAAATGGTACAAGGCGAGATGGGTATCATATGGTTCACCTAAGCTGATGGCTACCTAAGCCTTCGGGCGAGACGGTACCGTCTATAGTGAGAATGGTACCATACAGATCCACCCTAAGCCTTCGTTTCCGATGTCGCCAATTGGCTAAAAATACAGACTACACACACATCCACAGCCATTCCAACGATACATATAACACCTACACATATAGGAGGCAGGAAATAACGAGCATGCTCGCTCCCGCAATACAACTAGAGTAAGTACAACTAGAGTAAGTACACACACACACACACACACACACACACACACACACACACACACACACACACATACATAGCCCGTAGCCTAGTAGGTAGAGCTCTCGTCTCACACACGAGGGGTCGGGGGTTCAATCCCCGGCCGGGCGGAGACAAATTGGGCTTGTCTCCTTTCATGTGTTAGCCTCAGTTCACCTAGCTGTAATTGGTACCTGGAATAAGTGGACGACGTTGTGACGTCCCATCTGGGGTTGGCAAAAATGGTACAAGGCGAGATGGGTATTATATGGTTCACCTAAGCTGATGGCTACCTAAGCCTTCGGGCGAGACGGTACCGTCTATAGTGAGAATGGTACCATACAGATCCACCCTAAGCCTTCGTTTCCGATGTCGCCAATTGGCTAAATACAGACTACACACACATCCACAGACATTCCAACAGTACATAAAACACTTAACATGCATTTCACGCAATACATTCCCAGTTAAGGAGGCGCGATAATAATGAGCTTAGCTCGCATTGCGTGGATTCCCCTTGACGAACAAGTAACTGAGTAACACACATACACACACACACACACACACACACATACACACACACACACACATACTTCACCACCTGGCCACAGATATAAGTATACATTCATGGGTGTGTACAGGATTCCCACCCTCTCCCTCGATATATAACTCAATAATATCATAAGCAATCTTCACATTAAGGGGAGATGGGCGTAACTTGCTCGTTTATGTATCTTTTTATTTTGTATTTGTTTCCTCTCTAGACTTCCATCAATCTTAAAAAACACCCGCCCAAGAACCCTCCTTTAAGATAAATTTGTAAATTTTTCGAAAGAAAAACGGCCCGGCCAAAGGCCGGTTTCTCTTAAATTACAGGCTCGCTATCGCTCGCCAGGTAAAATTAGGCACCTAAATGACACGAAAAGTCTTAATATTGACAAAGAAAAATCGCCAAACGAATGGGCCGAACGTCTTACGATCTGAAAACTAATGGGGCTAAACATGAGGAAGAAGGGGGACCAGAACAACGGCCCATCTTCCCTTAAAAACACAAAAATAATAAATACTAGCAGGGGTACCCGGCGTTGCCCGGGTAATCACCATAATCACCATCACTACTACCACCACTACTACTACCATAATCACCATCATCAATCACTACTACCACACCGGCCTCGACCTCCCTGAGCCTCATTAAACGGCGACCTCGATTTCGGCCGCTAAATGACCTCCGATTTTGGATCTGACCTCATCCGTACCCCCATTTTGGGGGGCTGCGAACAACTTTCGTTCCATACACCTTTTCGATCAGAGGCCTCCTTCTGCCCCAAACGGCCCTTTTTCCGATTTCGCGCCCATTTTCTCCGTCCCTTTGACCCTGGGGAATTCTATTTTTTCACTAAAACCTGCCTAGGGACCCCCTTACTATGCATACCAAGTATGAACGCTCTAGCTTAAAAACTGCGGCCGCCTATAAAGAACAGACAGACAGACAGACACACAGACAATCGAAATGATTATATAGATTCAATAAATAAATAAATATATAGATAGATAAATAAACAAAACAGTATATATATATATATATATATATATATTTCTAGTCTCTCAGTGGGGATCGAACCATCGACCATCAGGATGATAGCCGACGCTTTAATCAATTACACCACGGCAGTCTAAAAGACACTCAGCCTTCTATCCTATTTATGTTAGGGAGAAGGGAAACCCACTAGGCGAATATATTTCAAATATATTCGCCTAGTGGGTTTCCCTTCTCCCTAACATAAATAGGATAGAAGGCTGAGTGTCTTTTAGACTGCCGTGGTGTAATTGATTAAAGCGTCGGCTATCATCCTGATGGTCGATGGTTCGATCCCCACTGAGAGACTAGAAACATTTAGTGGCTCACGTGTATTTGTGATATATTCTCAATATATATATATATATAATAAATGCAGGTGTTTGAGTGAGGCCAACTGGAGGTTACTGGCAATTGGACTCTACTTATAAATCACCAAGTGTCTGTCTTTCTGTATGTCCGTGTCTGTTTGTCTGCCTATACTCGTTGCCTCCCTTTCTCTCCCATTTCTGTCTTTAAGGGGGGTCACCGGCTTTTTTTCTCTCCTTTTCTTTCTTTTCCTGGCTTGTATCCATTCGGTCCCATTCAGCCTACTCTTTTAAGACGTTTATCCCCATCTAGGTGTCGATTTTTTCCTGGCGAGCGATAGCGAGCCAGCATTGTATGGAGAAATCCGGCTACGCTGGAGACATTTTTCTATTGATAAATGTACAAATTTAGCTTGCTGTCAAAAAAAAAAAATATATATACAGTATATATATGCTGGCTTGCTACCGCTCGCCAGGCAAAAATTGACACCTGCATGGGGATAAGCGTCTTAAAACAGTAGGCTGATTGGGGCCGAATGGATACAAGCCAGGAAAAGAGAGATAATGAGAGAAAAAAAAAGTCAGGTCACCCCCCTTAACTTATTTCACACATTTTCCGGTTCGTAGCATTTTCTTCTTCTTCTTCTTGATATTTATATGTGCAGTTTGCTCGGAGTATTTCAGATCTCCAGATTACTGCACAGGCATAGAGTTGCTTGCTGAGGGGAAGGGAAGTTTGTTAGTTGAAAGGGATCTACAGATAGGATGTCTAAATAGTGAGTACAAGTATTGTACCCTACATAGTTTTAACTATAGGTCAAGGTTCCGCCATTGCACTTTAATAGTACAAATAAATATGTCTGTCCATTTGCGTGTCTGTCTGTCCGTCTTTTACATTCCGTTTTCTATTCCACTTGCATTTTCTATATTTACTTTATTTTCACATTTTCCCCTTAACCCTTTCTGTACCGGCGACGTCTTTTTAGCTTTATGCTGGCTACTGTTGAATGATTATATTAGGTTTAAAAAGGGTCTCCAGCAATGAACAGGCGAACTATCCCACTTGACCCTTTTTAACTACCACAGATCCTTCTTAAACTGAACAAAATCGTCTAAATATAGGTAGAAAAAAAATAAAAAGACGTCGCCGGTATACAGAAGGGGTTAATGTTTATCTTTGTTGACTGCACAAAGTATCTGTCTACTGGTTTGTCTGCTCGCACTCTTGTTGACCTATCTCTTTCATTTCTTGCATTGTATTCTTGTCATGTGTTCATTCTCGCATCATGTCTTTCTTCCCTTACACTAATTTTATCTTAGACCTCCCTCTCTCCCCCCCCCCCTCTCTCTCATAGAAACGCGCACACACACTCTTTCACACACACACACACACACACATATACATACACACACACACACACACACTTACATAAACAATTGTACCAGCACCCAACGCTACCATTCTGCCATTTTCTATTCACCTTATGTAATATATATATATATATATATATATATATATATATATATATATATATATATATATATATTATATATACTGTATAATTATATATATTGAAAGGTTAAGTAGATGTATACAGTATGTTATGGAATATGCAATAAACAATGCAATTTAATTTATATACAGTATAATTATGCCTCAGTGCCACAACCTTTAAACCATTAACCCTTAGATGATTATGATGCATTTTGACAGTTTATTCTGGCTATCATTAGACGATATTATACGCTATGGGAAGGATCTGTGGGAATTATAAGAGGAAAGACTATCTCAATTATAAGAGCAAAGACTATCTCAATTATAAGAGCAAAGACTATCTCAATTATAAGAGCAAAGACTATCTCAATTATAAGAGCAAAGACTATCTCAATTATAAGAGCAAAGACTATCTCAATTAACCTTCTTGACTTCCATATAACCTTCCTGATCTGAATAACATCTTCATATATTTGCCAAAAACAAACAAACAGAAAAGCAATGCGTAATCGGATCTTGAAAGGGTTAAGGGGAGACGGACCGTGTTTTGTGTTTCTTTGGTCTATTAATTCATGTATTCCTTTATTTCTTAGTGTTTTCGCTAGACGTCCATCAAGCTTAGAAATAACACACCCTAGACCCTGCAGTGTTAAGGAGACGAACATCCCTGATTTATATATATATATATTAGTATACTGTATATATTGCCGTCTTCACATATCCCATATTAATAGATAATATTTAACACTGCAACGTATTTCAATTATTTACGCATTCTTCTCGTCTAAGCAAACATAGGCTGCACAGACGACTAACAAACCCTTATGTGAAATTGTGAATATATAACAAGTACGAGAGTGTCCCGACCTCCACACCCTGTAGCAATGAACAAGTGCCCCCTCTTAACCTTGTCTCACACCAGTGCGGCAATCAACAGACAACAGACAACCTTCATTTAGGGGGGTAACCTGATTTGTTTAATTTCCTTTGCTCTCTTTCTCTGGCTTGTATCCATTCGGTCCCATTTAGCCTACTGTTTTAAGACGTTTATTCCCATTCAGGGGTCTATTTCTTCCTGGCGAGCGATAGCGAGCCAGCATTGTATGGAAAAATCCGGCTTCGCCGGAGACATTTTCCTATCGAAAAATGTACAAATGTACAGATCTAGACATCAAACTTTGATCCCCCCCCCCCCCCAGACCCTCCTTCAAGATCTGTGTAGCCTATATTTTTCGATATAATGTTCCGGCCAAAGGCCGGTTCCTGTTAAATTAAAGGCTCGCTATCGCTCGCCAGGAAAATATCGACACCTAAATGACACGAAAAGTCTTAAAATTGACACAAAAATGGGAAAAAGGGACTTAAAATCGCCAAACTAATGGGCCGAACGTCATACAAACTGAAAACTATTGGAGTTAAACATGAGGAACAAGGAGGACCAGAAAAACGACTCATCTCCCCTTAATTCTAGCTGTGACGTCACGCTGATCGGCTCTATAATGTCCCTCGTGGAATCTGCCTCGTGTGGGCCAATCGGCTTTCTGCACATTCCCGTTTTTTTTCGTTTTTTACGGTCTCGTGTTGTGTCTAGGAATATTTTACGGGTTTTTAATAGCGCAGAATGACCGAACTTAAAATATAGAGCGGCTTCTTCTTTATTGTGTATTTTCTTCTTGTTCTTCATGGTAATAATAATAATAATAATAATCGGTTTATTTCAAGCCGGCAGCCAATGGGGCTGAAAATACACAGACTTAACCTAGATCTTATCCTAATGGATCAACAGACTGATCCTGGCTGCTAACGAGAGCGCCTACATACACCCGAGGGAGTAGGACGTGGGCAGGAGACTTTGTGGGTCCCCCGAGACGATCCGCCCAGATCTTGCCTTCACGGCCAGGGAAAGTTTTTGAGAGAACTTCCCCTGCCGGCGCGTGGGATCGAACCCCCGACACCAGAGCTAGCGCTCCCAATACAGAGTACTAAGCGTCTGCATCTTCTCGTGTTTGTTTTCGTTCTGGGTCTTGTTCTTTTGCTTTGATGCTTTTGTTCAGATTCTGTTTAGTGTTATTGTGAGGGAGTTATGGACAAACGTTTTAATATTAATTAGGTTGAGGGGGTGACCTGCTTTTTGTTATTTCTGTCCTTTTCTCTCTTTCTCTGGCTTGTATCCATTCGGCCCCATTCAGCCAACTATTTTAAGACGTTTATCCCCATCTAGTTGTCGCTTTCTTCCTGGCGAGCGATAGCGAGCCACCATTATATGAAGAAATCCGGCTTCGCCGGAGAAATTTTTCTATCGAAAAATGTGCAAATTTAGCCTGCTGTCAAACAAAAATAAAATATATGCTGGCTCGCTACCGCTCACCAGTAAAAATTTGACACCTGGATGGGGATAAACGTCAGTAGGCTGAATGGGGCCAAATGGATACAAGCCAGAGAAAGATAGAAAAGGACAGAACCAAAACAGGTCACCCCCCTTAACGTTAGTCGATTTGAATTAATGATTGGATTCCCATGTATTCTATTTGTATGTATTCATTTATTTGATAGTTTCCTTGCTAGACCTCTATCAAGATTATCAAAACACCCCCTAGATCCCCCTTCCAGATAAATTTGTACATTTTTCGGCAAAACATGTCCTGACCGAAGGCTGCTTCCTCCTAAATTACAGGGTTGCTATCGCTCGCCAGGAAAAAGTTAACACCTAAATGACACGAAAAATCTTAATATTGACAAAGAAAATGGAGCGAAAGGTCTTAAAATCGCCAAAACTAATGGGCCGAACGTCTTCGAATCTGAAAATTAATGGGGCTCAATATGAAGAAGAAAGGGGACCAGGAAAGCGACCCATCTCCCCTTAAGGGACAGATCGCTCGTGTGACGTGAGTGTTACTACTCTTGGCTGAGATGAGTTGGGTCTCAAACTGGTCCCGTCTGTTGGGGGAATTACCGCCAATATTTGTACAGTAACTGCCGATCTGGATAAAAGTGATGACAGATTATGCTCTCTCTCTCTCTCTCTCTCTCTCTCAAATAGGAATGTATATAGAGTGTATATAAGAGGTGCCGTTGTAAAGGCTTATCCCTCAATACTTCATCTGATCTCTTTTTTGTCTTCTCTCTCTCTCTCTCTCTCTGCGGTTGTTGAAAATGTTGTCATTATGCATTGCGGTCCAATTCCATTAATACATGTTATTGTTAGTGGTGATGTCGTCAGGTACGATAAAACGCAAACAATGTACTGGACAAAACAAACTTTACATTATTACTATTAAGGGGACATGGGCCGGTTTTCTGGATCACTTTCTCCCTCATGTTTAGCCCCATTAGTTTTCAAATGTTAAGATGTTTGCCCCATTAGTTAGTCGATTTTAAGACCTTTCGCCCCATTTCTTAGTCAATATTTAGACCTTTCGTGCTATTTAGGTGTCGATTTCCCCCCTGGCGAACGATAGTGAGCCTGTAATGTTGGAAGAACCGGCCTTCGGCCGTGACATATTCCTACCGAAAAATGTACAAATTAATCTAGAAGGGGGATCTAATGAATGTTTTTTTTAAATATGATGGATGTCTAGGGAGGAAACTATGAAAATAATGAATACATGCAAAAATCGGCCAAAAAGTGAACCATCCCCCCTTAATGATGTTGATGTCATTATTGGTGTGGTGGAATGAAGGACGTATAATAAACTATATGTAGGTGACGCGTGATGCTACATTTGATACTGTGTTGTTGTTTTGAAAGACAATCTATAATAATGCAATGTATTGGTGACATTTCACACTAAATTTAACGTGTCATTATTATTATTAACACTTGTTGTTGTTATTGGTTTGTTGTCGTTGTTGTTTTTGGTTTGTCGTTGTCGTTTCGTTTTTTTGATTTGTTGTCGCTGCTGTTCTTGTTACAGTTATTGTTTGTTGTTTTTGCTGTTGTTGTTGTTGTTGTAGTAGTAGTAGTGTTTTAGGCATCAAGTGGCTTCCGTCATTCGTCCTTGGTAATGAAGCGGGGTCCACGTCCAGTAAACCAGTTGGCCATGCAAACAGTAAATCTCAAACAGGGACAACTTCATAAATTTGATCTTCTAATCTTAACCTATCACTTATGGAGGGCATGGTTTGGTTATATAATTTGGACCGTAATTTGGTACCGTACCTCTCTTGAGATATATACAGTATCTATATATATATATATATATATAATATATATATTCAGGCACCAAATAAAAGTACTGACGAAGATTCTTGAAGTTCAACCATTCGCTTTGTTTATTTAGATATACTACTTCAAATAGACAGACAAGCATACACATAAGCCAGCAGACAGGCAAATTAAATAATGACGATCACATGACCTCCGCAAACTTCGTTTAGTGTAGATAATAACTAGGCAGAAATGAATAAAATACGTTATCGTATTGACGGGGTTAACATTGCTATGAGAGTGAACTCTGCTGGCACAAGTGGCGTCATATATCATGTGAGCCAACTGTACCGGAAGTGATAAAGGTCACGGTTTCCCGTCAAAACTTTCACACTCCTAAACGGCCACAACCAAATCGGCAATAAATAAAAACAAAAAAAAAAAAAAAAAAACACACACACAAGCTTGAACTGACCTAAACAGTTTAAACTTACCTTACCAAAACCTAACTTAACTTGAGATCACTTTCAACCCAAACTAACATGACCAATCCAAGCCTAACCTAAGCAAACCTACCACTGTTTAAGGGGGGGATGGTTCACTTTTTGGTAGATTTTTTCATGTATTTATTATTTTCTTTAGTTTCCTCCCTAGACCTCCATCAAACTTTAAAAAATAACACCCATCAGATCCCCCTTCTAGATTAATTTGTACATTTTTCGGTAGAAAAATGTCCTGGCCGAAGGCCGGTTACTCTTAAGATTACAGGCTCTCTATCGCTCGCCAGGAAAAAATAGACACCTAAATGGCACAAAAGGTCTTAAAATTGACAACGAAATTGAGCAAAAGGTATTAAAATCGCCAATCTAATGGGGCAAACATCTTAACATCTGAAAACTAATGGGGCTAAGCATGAGGAAGAAGGTTGACCAGAAAAACAGCCCATGTCCCCTTAAGCTTAGTACAGTGACCGTAGTGACTGTGGCCGTTGAGGAATGTGACAGGTAGTAGTGACCAGGTGATGGGCTTTCCGGTCGTAAACCCCTGCTTGATGGTCCCTTCCCTGCTTTATGGCTTGGCTACCTTCCATGCTCCACATCAATAACAATACATATATTTACATCACATATACTGTATAAGTTTGTCCGATACATACAGTACATACATACATACATTATCTGTCTGGGTTTATATAGCGAGCCTTACGTTAAACATATCATATATAAAAACATATATATTAAATAAAGATAAATGTATAACAATATTTACAAGTATATAAGTATATATATATACTATACTGTATATATATATATATATATATATATATATATATATATTGTTACGCATCTTGATCCTCAAGTGGTTAACTTGATGAATCTAGATAGCACAGAGATATATATTAAGGTATCAGTCAGCTGAAGGCAAAACAAAAGTAAAATCTAATAAAATTAGTTCCTGTTGTTGCTTCCTTTCCTTTTGGATCTTAGGACTTGGTATCCTTTATTGACCGATACTCTTTAATTATGAAAAAATACTGAAACTAATTAAAGTCATGTAGTATTTATAAAGAATTATTATTTAACCGAAGCTTAGTAGGCTATGGTTATGAACCGAAGAAGTTATATCTAAAGAAAGACTATTAATTCTATAAAAAGTCTTGAAAGATAAATATTAAAGTAAGAATATTTCTGTCTCTTACTCTTTTTGAAATGAATAGATAGTTTTCTTATATGTCCTTTTATTTATATTAATGTAATTATTCTTGGTTCTTGTCGGACGTTAATAGTATTATATTATTATCATCAGGATTTATATCAAAGTCACATAAAAAGTTAGATATATATTTAATAATTAGTTAAATGTATTTCTTAACCACGTAACATTGAAGTTTGATTATGAGTAAATAAAGTTACAGGATCGCTTCATAGATTCGATTCAGGTCTCACTCAAATATGAAAAGCAAAACTAATATTTTGAAGCTAAAAGAATTTTCTTCAGCTTAGGAAATCACTAGAAGTAATATTAACACAGCCATGTTAGTCAAAGGCGATATTACTAATATGAGACAATAGCATCACCGTACTAAGCACCGTTAAGCAATGTAAGTTTAATTAAAATAAAATGAAAGTACTCTTAAGTATTAATCTAAAACAATAGTATTACTTTCATCATAACCCAATTACTTAAAGAGTTGCTCTAGTCCACAAGTTAGTCAACTAAAATAGTGAAGTACACAATACTAGCGTTAACGTCCCAATCACATATCTCACTAACCAACATACCGTAAGTGTTTACACGGAACACACTTAACACACATATATAATCTGACCGTCACAATCCCATTATAATACTTAACCCCGTCTTCCTCCAGCTGCAAGTTCACCTTCCCCAACTCCAAATGAGACCGATTTGAATGCCCACAACTCGGGTCTTATATACTAAACAATGATGGTGTAGGAACGAATCAGGAGGCTGGGGGTGGTGCCTGCTCCAATCACAGCTCTTAGAGTTGCATAGCAGGTGCATGGTCCAATCACAGCTCCTGGCGTCGAACATACGTCATAGCGTCGGTCATCGAAGTAGTTTGCAGGGTCCCCCATGACGCACGCAGGTGTGAAGGCTTGTTTGCAGGTATGTGGGCGAGCTGGTTTCCCCACTCGCTAGTTCGCTCGCTAGTCTGCTTCACCGTTTGGGTAGTGGGACTCCTTCAACTCTAATTCTAACTCTTAAATTAACATACAGGGCTCCGTATGTCAGACCTCCCCCCTAGAAAAGAGTTTAAGGAGTATAGTACATAATATTAAACATAATACATAATTGTATTGTGGAGAAGTATCTGAAGAAACAAAAGGTGTATGTTGCCTTTATGGACTTGGAGAAGGCCTATGACAAGAGTGGATAGAGAAGGTTTGTGGAAAGTACTTAGAATATACGGAGTAGAGGGCAAGTTGCTGAAAGCAGTGAAGAGCATGTATGAGGGTGCAAAGGCGGCAGTACGTGTGGAGAGTGAGCAGAGCGAGTTCTTTGACCTGAATGTTGGTTTGAAACAGGGGTGTGTGATGTCCCCGTGGTTGTTTACTGTATATATGGATGGAGTTATGAAAGAAATACTATCAAGAGCAGTGGATGTTGGTGTATCGCTGAAAAGGGAGGGAATTGAGTGGAAGCTACCTATACTGCTGTTTGCGGATGATACAGTTCTGATGAGTGATAATGAATGGGAGTTGCAGGGTCTGGTAAATGAGTTTGGAACAGTGTGCGAAAAACGGAATTTGAAGGTAAATACGGGGAAGAGCAAGGTTATGGTCTTCGAAAGGGGTGAAGTCACAGAGTGTGAGGTGAAGCTGAACGGTCAGGCTATGGAGATCGTCAACTCTTTTAAGTATCTGGGCAGTGTGTTGAGTAAAGATGGGACTATGGATGAAGAGGTGCGGGAGAGGGTACAACAGGGGAAGAGGGTTGTAGGAACGCTAAAAGCAGTAACAAGAAATAGGGTGGTCAGTATGGAAGTGAAGAAGTCCTTGCATGACAGTGTGGTAATCCCGACACTGACTTACGGAAGCGAAGCATGGACGTTGGTTGAGAGACTCAGACCAAGAGTGAGAGCAGTGGAAATTAATTACTTAAGGAGTGCGTGCGGAGTTACATGGAGGGATAGACAGACTAATGAGGAAGTAAGAAGGAGGTGTGGTGTGGAGGTAGATGTGCTGGAAAGTGTGAAAAGGAACAACTTGAGATGGTTCGGCCATATGGAACGTATGGAAAGCGAGAGAATGAGTAAGAGGGTGTACGAGAGCGAGGTGGAGGGACAGAGGGGGAGAGGTAGACCGAATATGAGGTGGAAGGATGGAGTGAGGAACTACATGAACGAAGGCGGTGCTGGTTGAGAGGAGGGGCGTCGACTGACTGGGGACAGAGGTGCATGGGGGCAGTTCGTTCGTGGCCACCCCTTCGGGGATCACGGCGTCGGGCAATAGATAGATATACATAAATAGATTCACCACCAGATTGGCAACAGCAAGATTATAATGAGGATATAATAAGGATATCACCCAAAGTAGGCAAAGTCTCCAGGTACCACATCAGAACATAGCCGGAATGTAGCTAGAGCGTTATTCGAACTGCAAGGCATCTCACAGCTGAAGGCTTGACAGCACACTACTAAAGCATATTTACCTCGCTACAAGGGAGAGCTAATTGCCAAAATCCTCTCATTAAATTAAACTTACTGCTGTATGAGGCCAACCTGGTAAATGCAATCTTTGATCCATGGCAGTGGGTAGGTATCGTTCTTTGTGACAGCATTAACTTGCCTATAGTCCCTACAAAACCTATGGCTCCCGTCTGGCTTTGGCACAAGTATGACCGGACTACTCCACTGGCTTAAGGCCCTTGTGATCAGCTTTTTTGAGAACATAAAGTCAAGCTTGACCTGCAGTATACTCCTGCGTTGTGGTGAGATAGTAGGGGGATAGTTTAATGGGAGTTGCATCCCCTACGTCGATGTCGTGCACGGCCAAAGAAGTGAGCCCTGGAGTATCACGGAACACACTGGGAGACTGAGATAAAACAGATTAGATGGTTCGCTTGCTCAGAGGGAAGATGACATAGTTTAGATGGTAATTCCCTCCAAGCCACTGAATTATACTGAAAGTTGGATAGGCTACATGACAAGTCAAAGTCTGCATGGATACCTTCAGGCTCTGGAACAGTCTGTTGCGGGTCAGTAAGAGAACTGAAGACTTAGTCCGCACCAGGCTGTTCACAGGTCCTGACATTCACTGCCACAGTAGGAGAATCTGGAAGAGAGGAATCAGGGGACCTATGGTAGGGTTTCAACATATTTATATGGAATACTTGCGTGAGCTTTCTCCTGTCTGGGGTAGTTACTAGATAATCGGTAATGCTCACCCTCCGAATGATCTTATATGGGCCCCTGAACTTGGCAGATAAAGGTTGGCCAAAAAGGGGGAGCAGGACCAAAAGCTCATCACTGGGCTTAAACTCCCTCTCACGGGCTTTTCTGTCATACCATTTCTTCATGGAGCTTTTAGCCACTGTCAAGTTTTGAGCGGCAAACTCACATGAGGATCTCAGCCGGGTTTTGAAATCTGAAACATACTTGGAGGTTTTGGTTCCCCTCCTGGCCAACTAGGCTATCCTGCAATAGTTGCAAAGGACCTCTTACCTGGTGACCGAAAACTAGCTCATTAGGGGAAAAACCCAGGGATTCAGTTGGAACCTCACGAGTAGCAAATAAAAGAAAAGGTACCCCCTTATCCCACTCAACTCCGGTCTCTGTACAATACTTACGCAACATTCCCTTTAATGTCTGATGATATCGTTAGAGAACCCCTCGACTCTCTGGGTGGTAGGTGCTAGACTTAACATGCTCGATACCCAACTCCTTCAGGGACTGCTGGAAAATGTTAGAGGTAAAATTAGTTCCTTGATCACTTTGCACCTCATGGGGGCAACCCATTCTGGTGAAGAATTTAAGCAGTTCCTTGATGACAGTTGGAGCAGAGGTAGTCCTAAAGGGTATAGCCTCTGGGTAGCGAGTTGCCATGTCCATGATAGTTAATAAATAAATGTTACCTTGGGAAGTCTTAGGCAATGGGCCTACAATGTCCACTACCACCCGAGTAAAAGGATTCTCGAAAACGGGCAAGGGCACCAGAGGATGTACAGGCACCTTCTGATTGAGTTTTCCTGTCATCTGGCAAGTGTGACACACTCTACAAAACTCCACTACATCTGCACGCATTCCTGGCCAGTAAAAGTGGGCTCTGATTCTGTCTAGAGTTTTTCTCACACCTAGGTGTCCTGCCAATGGTATACAATGTGCCATTTCCATGATATCTCTAAGACAAGGTTTGGAGACTACTACTTGATGGACGTCCCAAGCCCCGTCATCGATTGGTCTGTGTGGCGGTCTCCATCTTCGCCACAATACTCCTCCTTTGAGGTAGAAACATTCACCACCCTCCTTCTCACATTCCTCTTCACTCACGGACCTGGCAGCTAACTCCTTGCATTCACTATCATCTCTCTGTAGCTCTACCAGGCCACTAGGACAATTTGGAGGGGTTTCATGGTCATCGTTAGGGTCAAGATGAGCCATAAAGGTGTCAAATAAATCCACCTCAGTCACATCATCAGGCACAGTTGGAGCGTCATTCACACCATCATCCCTTTCATCAACTCTTACATTCGGTACATTTCTGTCTGAGGGAACTGCTACTCGAGACATTGAACGTGTGACAGCACACAGGGAAAACTGTTGGCATCTCCTTTTCGAGCTCACCGGTTAGTGGCTCGTTAACAGGGGAAAGTGACAAAATGGGGTCTGGTCGGACCTTCTCACCTGCTACATAATTCCCCAATAGGAGTGTTACCCCAGGCACAGGGATATCTTGGGACCTACACAAAGCTATGGTGGCCTCACCCTGTAGTAACTCTCATTCAATTTCGCCTTTTACCAAGTATGCATAAAACTGGCCTCCAGCACCTCTCATTACAACTGGTTCGCCAGGTGGGCACTCAGTGTAAGGATTCACCATGAGGGTGCTAGTAGAACCTGTGTCTCTCAGAATTTTTACCTCATGCATACAACCATTTAATCTCACGTTGCCAGATGAAATAAAGGGACGGTAACTGTCCTGCACTGATGGTGAAATTATTATTGGCTTAACCCTAGTGGGTTGCACCACACATGCTACTACACCCCTGTCTAGATGATTTACGTTAGCTGCTAGGTACTCCTTTTGTCGGGAGTCTTGCATTAAAGGAACTTTTGGTGCTAGGTACTCCTGTCGGGAGTCTTGCATTACAGGCACATATGGAGTTTGAGATACGGCGGCAACTGTCTGCCCCGATCTCTCAGTTCTCTCCTTGGCCCAGCACTGATAAGCTAGGTGGCCTCTCTTGCCACAAAAAGTACATACTTTAGGGGATACGGGAACGTTCCCTCTTTGAGCATTACCATTAGTTTGGGGCCCACCTCTGTTACCATTGCCCTGAGTCGCATTTTTAGTTGGGGGAACAATTCTATTTTGGCTAGCTGGGGAAGACTTTATAGGCTTGTGACTAGGTCTGTCAGATTTGTGATTGGGATACTTAAAATTAGAGCTAGAATTATGGTAGGGCTTCTTTCCACGAAATTTGTTGTTGAGCACGTATGTGTCAGCCATGTCAGCGGCGTCAGCAAGACAATCTACCTTTTTCCCCTTTAAATGATAGGATACAGAAGAATAAATTTTCCATAGGAAATTTTCCAACAGGACCAACTCCTTCAGATCGTTGTAGCTTGTGACTTTCTTACTCTTGACCCAATGATTGAAAGTTTTAGTCATGGTCCTGGCAAATACCTTATGGGTTTCTTCTACTTTCTTCTGGTTTTTACGGAAAGATTGCCTGTAAGCCTCAGGCTGCAATTGATAGGTTTTTAGGATAGCTTCTTTGAGATTGTCATAATCCTGCCTAACTTCTGCTACTTCTGACAAATACGTGGCTCGAGCCTGCCCTGTCAAAACAGTTTGAAACATAAAAGGCCATTGATCTCTTGTCCACTTCATACCTCCAGCAACTTCCTCAAACAAAACAAAGAAATCCTGCACATTATCCTCAGTGAAAGGTGGAATGACACTAGTCATAGTCAATCCCAGAGGGGGAGCAATTTCGGGAGCATTTGTATAGACATTTAGTTGAGCCGTACGATATTGATATTCACATTTTATGCTAGTTTCTTCGGTATTTGCTTTTATTCTGGCTAGTTCTAGTTCAACATTTAGTCTGGCTTGTTCGGTCTTTATTCTGGCTAGTTCCAGTACTTGATCACCGGTCAAACCAGGTGGCAATTGTTCATCAAGTTGGCTAGGTTTACTAGGGATCTCACCAACTGCTCCGTCACCCTCCCCGCCTTCTACAGGGAACAGGTGGGTTTTTATGGTATGAGCCACCTCTACTTTGGACATGTTTGAGACAGTTAATTGGAGATGTGAGGCAAGCACTTTCAGTTCGGATTTGGACAGACAGTCAATATCAGGGGCTGTGGGTTCTGATTCTATGAAAACTCTAGCATCTTCTTCATTAATTAGTTGAGGCATGATTAATATTTGATTAAGTAGTGAAACTTTAATGAAACCGAGTGAAACTGTATGAAACGAATCCTGGCAAGGTCGCCACTCTTCTGTTACGTATCTTGATCCTCAAATGGTTAACTTGATGAATCTAGATAGCACAGAGATATATATTAAGGTATCAGTCAGCTGAAGGCAAAACAAAAGTAAAATCTAATAAAATTAGTTCCTGTTGTTGCTTCCTTTCCTTTTAGATCTTAGGACTTGGTATCCTTTGACTGATACTCTTTAATTATGAAAAATACTGAAACTAATTAAAGTCCTGTAGTATTTATAAAGAATTATTATTTAACCGAAGCTTAGTAGGCTATGGTTATGAACCGAAGAAGTCATATCTAAAGAAGGACTATTAATTCTATAAAAAGTCTTGAAAGATAAATATTAAAGTAAGAATATTTCTGTCTCTTACCCTTTTTGAAATGAATAGATAGTTTTCTTATGTCCTTTTTATTTATATTTAATGTAATTATTCTTGGTTCTTGTCTGACGTTAATAGTATTATATTATTATTATCAGGATTTATATCAAAGTCACATAAAAAGTTAGATATATATTTAATAATTAGTTAAATGTATTTCTTAACCACGTAACATTGAAGTTTGATTATGAGTAAATAAAGTTACAGGATCGCTTCATAGATTCGATTCAGGTCTCACTCAAATATGAAAAGCAAAAATAATATTTTGAAGCTAAAAGAATTTTCTTCAGCTTAGGAAATCACTAGAAGTAATATTAACACAGCCATGTTAGTCTAAGGCGATATTACTAATATGAGACTATTGCATCACCGTACTAAGCACCGTTAAGCAATGGAAGTTTAATTAAAAGAAAATGAAAGAACTCGTAAGTATTAATCTAAATCAATAGTATTACTTTCATCATAACCCAATTACTTAAAGAGTTGCTTTAGTCCACAAGTTAGTCAACTAAAATAGTTAAGTACATAATAATAGCATTAATGTTAATTCCCAATCAAATAGTTAAGTACACAATAATAGCGTTAACGTCCCAATCACATATCTCACTAACCAACATAACGTAAGTGTTTACACGGAACACACTAAACACACACACATATATAATCTGACTGACAGTCACAATCCCATTATAATACTTCACCCCATCTTCCTCCAGCTGCAAGTTCACCTTCTCCAACTCCAAATGAGACTGATTTGAATGCCCACAACTCGGGTCTTATATACTAAACAATGATGGTGTAGGAACGAATCAGGAGGCTGGGGGTGGTGCCTGCTCCAATCACAGCTCCTCGAGTTGCATAGCAGGTGCATGGTCCAATCACAGCTCCTGGCGTCGAACATACGTCATAGCGTCGGTCATCGAAGTAGTTTGCAGGGTCCCCCATGACGCGCACGCAGGTGTGAAGGCTTGTTTGCAGGTATGCCGGCGAGCTGGTTTCCCCACTCGCTAGTTCGCTCGCTAGTCTGCTTCACCGTTTGGGTAGTGTGACTCCTTCAACTCTAATTCTAACTCTTAAATTAACATACAGGGCTCCGTATGTCAGAATATATATATATATATATATATATATATATATTGTTGATAAAATATAAGTATAGTAAAATCTGTAGATATGTTAATGTAAATAAGTCAGTTATATAATAAATGGTGTTGACTTGGAGGAAAATTTATGTCCACAAGTCACAGAGAAATGTGAAGCTAATACATTATGATTAATTGAGAGAGAGAGAGCTACATAGAGCTACATAGATACACAGACCACACAGACCTCAAGGTCCTTACTAGGCAGTCTGGCCTTACAACAAACTATATATATTATACATATACACACATATATACACATATACACATACATACATACATACATATATATACAGTATATATATACATATATATACATACTGTACAGTGCACACACATACACATACATACATACAATTTTGTTTTCATATCACCCCAGCCCTCTGTAGATAGAGGTCAAGCCTTCCCTTGAAAGCGTTTATTGTGTGTGTGTGTGTGTGTGTGTGTGTGAGAGAGAGAGAGAGAGAGAGAGAGAGAGAGCACTTCACCACATAATATATATTATAACAAAGAAGGCAGAGTGAGATAATAATAAATTGATAAACCCGTGATTCATTTCCTGTGTTGCTGCAATGGTAGACAATGGTTGCATGTAAGCTCGGAGCCACTTCATGACAGGGGGGGGGGGGGGGGGGGATAGTTTGCTCTCTTGATCCCTATCAATCTTAATAATAAAAAAACATCCCCAAACCCCCTTTCAAGATGAAATTGTACATTTTTGGGTAGAAAAATATCCTGGCCGAATGCCAGATCCTCCTAAATTACAGGCTCGCTATAATTTGCCAGGAAAAGAATAACATATTAATGGCACGGAAAGCCTTAACCCATCACTTACGACGACTTCTATAGGGAAGAATATGGCATTGTGGGGTGTTTCTAGCTAATTTTCGTTCACTATAACTTGCCCTAGCGTGAGAAATATCATAGCGAACTGAAGGAGACTATTTTAATTGGAAAATTAAGCTAAAATGCTCCCTGTACAAGTCTAGTTCATTCCCGTGGCCATGAGGGGTGGGGTGCGGGGAGTCTCATTGTCATGGGCCCCTCAACTAGCTAGCATTGTCACTCCTTTTGTTTTTCTCCACTTGTGTTAACTCTATGGAATAACTAGTTAATTTAGCAACTAATATATTTGTTAGACTGTATGAGTTGTGGCTTGTAACATGAAATGAACTTCATATTTGTACAATCGTGCTAATAAGTGATGTCTCGCCACCAAGTATGTTTTGGTCAATAATTGATATCAACAATATCTAAGCTTCATTTCTTCATATCGAGTGAAATATACAAACATGTTCCTACACTTACCCACCCTATTCAACATCTGACAGACATTAATACAGCACAGAGCAAGCCAAACGTAATGACAGCTGGGACATGACTTATTAGATAGATAGATTGATAGATAGATAGAGATAGCATCCTTTGGAGGTTGTTAAACTGTTAGCAGTTAAAAAAAAAAACATGAAAAAGTACTTAAAGATTCGTTGAATGAGTTTTGTTATTATTTTGCAATCACGTTGTTTTTCAATTACAGCAGCATACTATCTTTAAAACAAATATCTGTAAGGTCTGGGATACAAAAAGTGTTCTTTGTAAATCATTGTAATTGTATTTTCATATCTGTGTGTCTAAAAAAAAAAAAACATTCTATAATATACCTTTCTATTTCAGGTGGGTGGATGAAGCAGTATTGTTTCTATTTCAGGTTGGTGGATGAAGCAGTATTGTTTCTATTTCAGGTTGGTGGATGAAGCAGTATTGTTTCTATTTCAGGTGGGTGGATGAAGCAGTATTGTTTCTTGGGGAGTCAAATAAAGTGCGAGACAAAAGGTGATGAGTGAGTACAAACACAAACAGTTTTAAGGGAGCCCACCTCGCTTTTTTTGTATCTTTCTCTCCCTCTCTCTTTGGCTTGTATCCATTCGGCCCCATTCAGCCTATTGTTTAAGACGTTTGACCCCATCCAGGTTTCAATATTTTCCTGGCGAGCGGTAGCGAGCCAGCATATACTGTATATATATTTTGTTTTGACAGCAAGCTAAATTTGTATATTTTTCGATAGAAAAATGTCTCCGGCGAAGCCGTATTTCTCCATACAATGCTGGCTCACTATCGCTCGCCAGGAAGAAATCGACACCAGGTTGGGGATAAACGTCTTAACCCTCTCCGACATATGACGCAATGTTTAGCCTATTAGGGATACTTTAAAGCCTTTGTTACCATCAGGGGTATTTAAAACCTTTAGTTTAGTTACTTCAACCTCTGCAGTTGTCTTTGAGTTAGCTGTGGGCAGAACACTAATTTTGGAGAGGTAATTAAAAGAGTGAGAGAACTCTATTTCTTATTGCTAATCTGGCAACCCCTGTGTCATAAATGGGTGAAAGGGTTAAAACAGGTGGCTGAATGGGGCCGAATGGATACAAGCCAGAGAAAGAGAGAAAAAGAGAGAAAGATAAAAAAAACAGGTGGTCCCCCTTAATAGTAACCCTTCTATATTTTGTGTACCTATCTACCTACTTATCAAACTATGTATCTATCCATCTATTTGTCTATTTATATGTTGTGCGATGTTGTCTATCAATATATATATATATTTCATATTGTTCTCTCTCTCTCTCTCTCTCTCTCTCTCTCTCTCTCTCTCTCTCTCTCTCGCCCATTTCTTTGTCAATATTAAGACTTTTCGTGTCATTTAGGTGTCAATTTTTTCCTGGCGAGCGATAGCGAGCCTGTAAATTAAGAGGAACCACCCTTCTGCCGGGACATTTTTCTATCGAAAAGTGTACAAATTTATCTTGAAGGAGGGTCTTGGAGGGTGTGTTTTTTTAAAAGCTTGATGGAGGTCTAGGGAGGAAACTAACAAAAATAATATAAATATATCTAGGCCTTTATGATGCAATAAATACGCCCATCCCCCCCCCCCCCCGCCCCCCGCCCCCTTAACGTAAACACCATAAACAAAATATCTACCAGGGTCCAGATAATTTAAGGGGGTAGTAATCGTTTTTCATGGACCCCCTTCTCCCTCATGTTTAGCATATTTGTTTTGAGATTTTAAGACGTTCGTTCCCTTAGTTTGGCGATTTTGAAACGTTTCGCCTCATTTTGTTGTCAATATTTAGACTTTTCGTGCCCTTTAGGTGTCGAATTTTTCCTGGCGAGCGAAAGCGAGCCTCTATATTTTGTTTAAACCGAAAAATTTACAAATTTATTTGGAAGAGGGGTCTAGGG
>JBAKBP010032221.1:0-23424 GCA_037953745.1 Lithodes maja
GGCCTACCTGTGGGGGAACAAAAGTATGTGTTAATTTACTAATGTCGTTCTTAACACTAATAACTCCCAATGAAATTATAGAAAGCCTATGATTCTCCGGGGATTCGAACCCAGGACACCACATACATAACTTACACGCTTTAACTACCATATCACCAAGACAGTTAGAGATTGCATATCCATTTATCGAATACTGGATATCAATCTAATGATGAATTCAGACCCAACTGCACTATTAATTGCATAATGTTTATTCAAGAAAGGAAAGAACAAGGAAATGGCCTCAAATCACTAAGGATCCATCCTAGCAAATCAATAATTGTTAATTTACCTGTAGATATTAACTACTATCTTGTTATACACCAATAACACCCAATGAAATTAATGAAAGCATAATAATTATGATCATTCGGGCATTTGAACCCAGGACACCACATACAGAACTTACACACTTTTACCAATATACCACTATCATAGTTCCAAAGTAACTCCCAGTATATATCTAATGCACCTGTAGAGTCCTTAAAACTAAAATACGCTTCTCAAAAAATTACCTCCAAGCTAACTTTGTACATTATTCGGTAAATCTTGTCCCGGCAGAGGACCTGTTTATCATGCACTGTAAGCTTGATATCACTCGCCAGGAAAATGTTTAGAGCATAATAGGGTGAAATGTGATACAATACTAAATACAGATTATACAAATCAAATAAAACAAATGTATGGGAGCCATACATATACACGGTGCTAACCTTGCCACATACATCCAGCAGTAGTAGACTGTAATGATCTAAGTACTACTACCAATAACGGTAGAAATAATAGCAGCAGCAGACAAAGCTGTCAAGTTATTCATATATTCAGTTGGTAGTTAAATATATTATAGACGTGAGGTCCCATTCCTGTGGTGGTTCAGTAGTTACGTCATTGTATCACCATGGTAACAGACTCAGCTTACTATGGTACACTCACCATATAAGGTGTTGATCTTCATTATCAACATTTACACCATGAATGGACAATTACCGAAACAAATTATCCAATTACACACATACTGTACACACACACATTTATTTATTGTATTTGTAAACAAACAAACGGAGTACCTACTGTATATACAGTATATACACATACAGAAACACACACACACTTACACATACATCCACCATCTAGATTCCGTAGTGGAACTAAGTACAAGGAAGACAATTGGAAAGTGTGTGCTTAACCGGTTCAAGATACGAGGATGGGTGTCTTCGTTATATCGTTTAATGTGTGTTTTAAATTAAGTAAAAAGCGCTTTGGATAACTGAAAGAGCTAACCAAATATTTATTCTTTCGTTTTAATTTGAGTGTTGAATTATTGATGATTAATAAGCTTTCGAAGGGACTCTTGAAATCAAAGGGTTCGGTCTATCTCAAATGACTCCCTTACCTCCAACATATTATTCTAAACTTAATACAATTGTCTTCTGTAAACCAGAATTAAAGTGAGAAAAGTGTCCCCGTATACTGATATACCGGTACTGTAGATATAAAGACACCGTCATATATATAAGGTGTTAATCATTAAAGGTCTAGATGTGGAGTTATAATATCATGGTAATTGGTAAGTTGTTGGATGCATCATTGAAAATTCTATTTGGAAAGAAACCCATTAACTTTGGTAGATTGGTTTGGAAAGGAAGATGAAATGAGAATTTTCTGGGATTTTTCGCCCGAGTTCATTCTGGCTTTCTAACTCTCTCTCTCAGCTCTGATACGGCCTTTCCTAGAGTATGCTGTTCAATTCTGGCTTCCAGCACGCAGAAAAGATATAGAGCGACTGGAAAGAGACTAGCTAGGGCTATACAAAACATATTCCATCGATTAGAAGACTGAGCTATGAGGACCGGTTGAGAGCTCTTAATCTTTTTCCGTTGGAGACACGGAGACTACAAGGTCAGCTCATTGAAGTTTTTAAAATACTTAATAGGTTTGACAACGTGAATTATAGCCAAATGTTTAGCCTCAATACGAATACAATACAACACAACAATGGCTGAAAATTATAATTGAAAAAGGTTCAGCTATAGTTGTTGTTGTTGCTGTTCCCCAAACTGCCTGGCCGAACAGCCCCAAGGCCTCAAGCAAGGCCAAGGCCATAACCGAGCGCCCCCCACAGAACCCTCCCTGCCGACCACAATAAAGCCTGGGTGACCAAAGCCACTCCATGGCGGGGAGCTGAGGAGGGTGCGGAAATGCCTGGGAAACCAAAACCCCACCCAGGGCCCTGTGCCCCTCAGCAATTATGAAGAGAAAGTTGTGGGGCAAAGGAAAAATGTGACGCTTTGGCTTCCAATCTTGGTAGATTGGGAGGTCAATCCACGGAAGAGACGCCGTCACTTGAGATCTAGAAAATATATGAGTAAAAGGAAAAGTCAGAGTAAGCTGTGGGTATGGCAGAGATCGCTCAGTTCTCACTCTGAAAGACCAGCCCATCACCACATGACTAGAACCCAGTCCTCTCAGCAACAGCTAGGAAAGGCCCTAGAAAGCCGCCTTGGCGGGGGGGGGGGGGGGGGGGGGGAGATAGCTCCCCTATTTCAACCCCTTTCGGGGTTGGGCACCCGCCTGGTTCAGCACTAGTATTTGAGTACACTTGTTAACATAATTATGAGATCTGTTCTACCTGGAACAAACTCCCCTCAGAAGTTGTAAACAGTTCGTCAGTAGAGCTGTTCAAGAACATAGTAGATAGTATTTTGCAAACTCTGTAATGAATGTAGTGCACTAAACAGTCTCTTCTCCTTTCACTTCGAGTATCTCCCGTAATGGGAACGCCAGGTTTCTGAGAAAATAAATATTCCTTGTAACTACTTGTAACTCTCTCTCTCTCTCTCTTAGTTGTAAATTATTTCTGGAGAAAAGATCTTCTCAAATTAGCTTTCAGTGTATTCACTCCCTCTTACAATATACATTTTCACTATTCATAATATTATATTATGTCTACTTATTGTATAACTTCTCCACCTACTGTACAGTAGTCAACATTAATAAAGTTACACCCATCTGAATCATTAAACCTTTCAAGACAAGTTAGGAAGTATTTGGGTTACAATAAAGCACTGTATTGTCTCGTTTGGGTTTGGTATGGAATGAACTATTAGTCAAAGGGTTAATTGAGATGGTCTTTACCCTTATAATTTCTAAAGCTCCTTCCTAAACCATATCAAATCGTCCAATAATATTAAGAATAAACTGTCAAAATGCGTCACAACTCCAAAGGTGTTTGCGTTTACTGTATATTTATAATCAATATTTAACCTACAACCTTATTTGTACACTCTAGCACACAAATCGTGGCCTTAGTTTTTAAGCTAGCCCGAACTGAATCGAATTTTCTTATTAATTATTTATCTAATATATCAATTTATTAGGTTAGTTTTGCTGTTAGAGGGTTTATATTGGGACAGGAATTGAGTGTACAGTCGGTCACCTTTCCGACTGGGCTACCTATGGTAATTTCGCTGGGAGTCTTTCGCTCTGATATTAGTAAGATCGCTCACACCCCCCACCCTGAATCTGTTGCATATTATGTCCCATAGATGGCTTAGTTAGATTTGCGGGGGGGGGGGGGGGGTATTATTGTGTAGGAAATGTTGGTTATACACAACAAACAAACAAACACAAATAGTGTATTAGCCTTTTGTACAATTTGATCATGGGCGATTTACATATTAATCTTATTTGATATACAGTATTTTACTATCATTTAACTTTTTACAAAGCAGATTACAAACATTTACTGGCCATGAACCTTAGTTTATTTGGCCTATGCCTATTAACTCAAGATAATCGTATTACGAAAGTAAATTAGTTGATGAAACTACAGTAGGTATATATAATAAAGGAAAATAACTACGGTATGTATTCTATGCCATCCAGGAAAATTGTTACGTTAAACATTAAAATGAAGCTGGCAACCGTATTTTTATGATTGATTGTATTAACGATCTATTGCACAGCTAGATAAGGACTGAAATACTCTGCTTCATCAAAACTTCGTTACCTCACTGTAGACGTGTATGTTATTTTGACCTCTTTTGTCTCATGACAGAAAGTTGAAAATGGTATGGTTCAATTCCCCGCCACCCTAACACCTCTGAAAATGCCACACTTACAGCTGTTCAGGCATGCCAACATGTGTCACAATATCAATATATACCCTCTAGCTTTACTGTCCTTAACAATATAATGGTTTTGACCCACCTACATTATCTTTCAATGCTAACAAATAACAGGTGCTTGATGTGCTTCCTGTGAAGTTGTTTTGATAGAAAAATGTGCAGAATATAACTGTTGGTATGCCTGGAGACAATATATCCTCGTGACTTGCATTGGAAACCATTATTATAGTTATACTAATTAAAATACAAAGGATTACTGTGGTAATTTGATTTGGAACTTGAATAAATTCTATATTCAAATAAATATATGTTTCTGTTCTTACAACGTAACTTATATGTATATATTTCTGTTCTTACAACATAACTTATATTATATATTCTGAACTATAATTACTACACTATAACACGCCACCAGCATATGCAAACAAGCAGGCATGCACACACGCACGCATACGCAAACGCACATAATGGTTATTGTTATGTCCACCCACTATTACATGAGGTGTCACGCAATATATGCTTATGATATAAATCTCAATTGCGTAGCATACATTTAGTACTGTTGCTAAATAATGACTTTGCTAAGTATTCCATGTTACAACCAAAAATAATTATCTATAAAAAACATATTCACTCCGATAATGCTTATTGAGGCACACAATATTCTGAGTGTGTAATAATAAATAATAATAATAATAATAAACGGTTTATTAAAGAATGGCAGCCTCATGAGCTGAAAATACACATTTTACAATTTAGTGGATGAACATGAGATGTACAGATATGAGGATGGTAAGCTTAGTTTACAAACAAAATAAATAAATACAATAATGATGCATGTGCAGAATACAAATTATCATAAAATAACCATGAGAGTAAGTGATATACAGTACATATACACATTTATTTACTTACTCATATACAGAACAACACAAACGCTCACGTATGCACACAAACATACATACATTCAGAAACTGTTTTGGTATGGTCAGGGATGGGGGACGGTCAGGGGGTCAGGGGAAAGAGGGTGCGGGTACTACAATGGGAGGTTAATCCTCGGTAGTGTAGGTGTGTGTGTGTGTGTGTGTGTGTGTGTGACAGAAGGCGAAATATGGAAGAGCTGGGCGTTCTATTGTTAAGGATGGAAATACATGGATGAAGATACGCGAACACTTAATAATAGATAATGCTTATGCATAGATTTATAATCAGAAGTTGCGCTAGTGAGCAATATGTTCTCGCTCATATGTACATATACTTACATACATATGTGCATATGACCATATAAATACACGTACAGTACATATATATATTATATACCTTATATTCTCAACCGGGCTCGAACCATTGACAGCACATACACACAGACATACATATACATAAATATATGCACATTACATGCTTATATGCTCTTCTCTTATCCTACCTGATACTCTCAGCTGGGCTCGAACCACAAACAGTATACACTATAGACACATATATATATATACATAAATAACGCATACATACATACACATATATGCACACATACATACACATATACTGCACATGCATAGATACATATATACACATATACATAAACAAACTCAAGCAAATACATACATAAATTATATTCTAATACACACACGCACACACACTTATGCATATATTATTAAAGGTGGGCGCGTATATATGGTGTGACAGGCCGTTATTACACATTATTAATAATATTAACTATGGTTGGGGTAGGACTATTTTTATATCTGTCAGTTCTTGCTCTTATTGGTTGGAGTGTGTTGAAATGACGAGCTGCACGTGTAGGTCTAGGGGCGTCTGGTGGAAGTAAGTTTCTATGTCGTGGGTGAACAAAGCAGCTTAGATGCAAACTGTTTGAGTGTGTTGTAGTGGTGGGTTGAGAGTGCAGGTATGCTAAGGGTGGTGAGAGCTTCCTCGTACCCTGGATATGTGCCACCCAGGATGATCCTGCATGCCCTCCTCTGAACTCTCTCCAGTTGACGTTGTTGTGTTAGGGTTAGAGAGGAGGACCAGGCGGGAGAGGCGTAGGTGAGTGAGTATGAAGGAAAAGGGAGTGTGTGTGTGTGTGTTTGTGTGTGTGTGTGTGTGTGTGTGTGTGATTACCAATTATGCCAAGAGTAATGCTTAGTTGACATAGTCTGTGTTTTCGAGGTTAGAGAGTGATGGTCGACCAATGACTATCACTGTTGTCAATTGCGTGATAATATGTTATTAGTTGTCTGAGATTGCACAGCATATAAAAGAAAAAACAATACTGTATTAGTTTAAATAAATAGTACATTTTTAAAAATAACAAATGTAAGGTAGCTTTCTGAAGTCATAAGCGTAGGCGAAAATCTATACTATATCATTAATTATAGCATATTTATCCCCACGACTTATGTGACACCAAATGATAATATAATATGGATTTTAAACAGGTTATATATAGGCCAATAGTAGATGCAAGTAATCAAATATGACAACATTCGATGGCGGGTCACGCAAGTATAATGTGTCTAACACAGAAGAAAAAAACAATGCCTTACATGGTGAAAATGACGTTATATGTGGACTTATTTTACTCCATATCATTATATGTGTATCTGCTCTTTTGCAATCATATTAACAAGCAGCCTCGTAAGGATCAGTAGATCTGTTGTTGCGTGCTTTCCTTTTTACTTATTTGTTAAACGTGACATGTTGGGTACACTTATACAAATTGTGTCACAATCGTATGATAATAATCAGATTATTTCCTTGCTCTACCATGGGTCACACCTATCGATTACTTTACATAATCCGTGCCCGATATATACAGTATTTATGAAAATGGACTGAAACTTGTATTTGGCTAATTATTTTGCATTATGCTTATAATCCTGTTAACAATATATTTGTGTCGTGCATAACTTCTCATTTTAACATAATTCGTTGACATTCCTAATCTCTCGCACAAATATATATGAAGCAAATCGAAATCGCCAGGCTCCACATTGGTGAAATATGGTTGGCTAATGTATGATGGATACTGTCTGCATAACATGTAATGCTAAATATTTAAATATTCTTCTGATGTTATATACTTTTAAGTATTTTGTATTGGCATATACAATAGATTTAAATTATTATGGTAACGATTCATACAATAATTAATTGTATTAAAGGCTGTACTACAAACTATTATTACATCTAGCAAACTAAAAATGACCACTCACATCCCTCTTTACAGAACGAAGGTCCATTCATTCATACAGACTTACACTAATATATCGCTATCGCTCGCCAGGAAAAAATCGACACATATATGACACTAACAGAAAACTAATGGGGCTAAACTTGAGAAAGAAAGGGGAACAGAAAAAAGCCCCATCTCCCCTTAACCTCGTATAATTTAGCCGAGTAATCCTATTGTAAACAGATTAGCTTCTCTGAGATAAGGTAATCATAGGATAGGTTTAACCCCTTCTGTACCGCGACGTTTTTTTAAATTTTATTCTAGCTATATTTAGATGATTTTGTGCAGCTTAAGAAGGATCTGTGGTAGAATAAAGGGTTAATTGAGATAGTTCAAAGCCGCTTAATAACTAGAGGCCCTTTTTTAGCTGAAAACTATCGTCTAATAGTAGCTAGAAGAAAATAAAAAGACGTCGCCGGTACGAAAGGAGTTAAGAAAGACTGAGTAGAACTATTAACACAATTATGTAATTTAGGTGGTCGCCACGTTCTGAGGATAAACGGTTCACTGATAAAGGAAAAGGACATATTGATATTAGGGAATATTACATAGAAACACATGAAAAATATACGAGAGCATGGAAGTGAATTACATAATAATGACGAAATACGGTAGAAACTCTTATAACTCTATAACTCTTACATTGAAGGCCTTCGATATGTCTAGCGCAATAGAAAAGGTCTCACCGAAGTCCCGAAAGGAGGATGACCAGGAGTTAGTAAGATATGAAAGAAGATCTCCAGGTAATTTTGCGGGTAATTTTGTTCATATGTTTAGATGAATATATAGAGTAAGCATTACCGAATATTAATTATTTTGATTAATAAATACTCTATCCACAGATATTAGAGTCAAGCTTTCGTGTATAAGTCTCTTCGATGTATTCGTCCATTTAGTTCGTCTCTCCCTTTCCTTCTCGCTCTCTCTCTCTCTCTTAACGGTTTAATTATATTTGCATTGCTATCCAAATGTATATGCTAATAACAAACACCTTTATTATACATATCAACATTGGGAAATGCAGCAAACCACTAAAACTTCTCTGGGGCTACTTTGAAAGTATATAGCGTTTTCCAATGACATTTTAGTAGGGCCTATTTTTCTTATAAGTTATAACGACTTTGAAGTTTGTAGCACTTATTTCCGAGCAAATAATGTATTTGCTTCTATTTAAGTAGGTTACCAGTTCTAAAGTCTGATATTTTTGTACTCTATTTTAGTCATATATATATATTTTTTCTTCTCCAAACACAAAATACACATCTGGAGAATATCATAATTATATCAATATATATTGCACTGCTTTTATTGCTGAATGACCTATTTTCTCTAACAGTGTAGGATTCTTTGGTGTAAGCGACTAGTTATGAAAGCTGTTATTTTGGTATGGAAATTTCACTAATGACGACTAGATGGATATGGATATGCAATACATTATGTTATTTTAAGTAACAACACAATGCTACACATAATGCTGGATTTGAAGAACAAGGCATGAGACAGAGAGGTATGAGGAGCCCCAAAACAAATGACGCAAATCGACAATACGGGCCAGCCCGGGACCTCAACCAAAATTATGAGACCAACATTAACCCAAAGAAGAGCAAATGAACATCAGCTAAGGAAAAGACTAATCTATAATGTGGATAGATATAGATAGATAGATAAATAGATAGTGTGAGTGAATGAGTGAGAAAGAGCTGTCTTACTAAATAAATAGTGAATCTAGCAATCCCTACAAATTGGTTTGTAAACAATAATTACACATAAACATATATTTCTTAAAGGCAGAATTCACTAGCAAAAACTATTTACATCTTAATTAATATCAAGAGATAAAACAGTAACCATAACACTGGTGAAATAATTCACGTAACCCCTCTCCCCCACCCTACATACTTCCAACTATCCCTACACAATACCCCCCCCCCCCCCACCCCCTTCTCCGTGTAGCCCACCCCTCTCCTTCCCAGCAAATCTAATGACACCATCTATGGGACATAATATGCAACAGATTCAGGGTGGGGGGGAGTGAGCGATCTTAGTAATACCAGAGCGAAAGACCCAGCGAAATTACCAATAGGTGGCCCAGTCGGAAAGGTGACCGACTGTACACTGTGATTATATGCATATTTAATATCCCATGACTATTAGTTCACGGTGTAGTAGGGTTAACGTTAGTCTCTCTAGATTTTGCACATATTAACATCACGAACTTCGACGAACTATTATTTTTACTTTACACTCAATTTTACGAAAGCCTTATTGATGAGGAAGGGATAATGTCATGTTCTGTTATTATACACGAGGAAAAGAGTATGCTAGCCTTTTAGTATTTTGTTTTTTTTCTAATTTACCTCCTTGACCTCCATTCAGAGTACCTTACCAATGTTTTCCACCAGCACAAAAAACTTGTGTAGTCACGTTTTGTATAGTTTTCCCCAAAACAAAGCTCCCTACATCCGTTTTCTATGAAGCTGTTTTGAAAGGTTACCGTACCCGTTTCTAGCCCATATTGCAAAGTCAAATTAAAACGTAATTACGAGTATTGAGGCTTGTACACTCAAGGACATGAATCCTGGCCTAGGGTTTCGAATCTATCCCGAATCGAATCCTAACATTGGTTCTGTACTTAATACTGTAATTTCGGAGTTTCGTTAAGCTGCTCGAGTGGTACAATCACAACCATTATCCTTTCTTTAACATTTCGAAGGTCTCTCGGGTTGAATTAATTTGTTTATATTTCTTCACCTGATATTTGCATTTCAAGGGTTCGTGTATTCAGTTCGAGCCTCATAATGTATCATAATTTGTAACCGAGACCATACACTACAAGTCACTAATGCCTTCCATATATTTTCAAAGCCATCAACATATACTCAAAACCACCAACATATACTCAAAAACCACCAACATATACCCAAAACCATCAACGTATACTCAAAACAACCAACATATACTCAAAACCACCAACATATACTCAAAACCACCAACATATTATACCCAAAATCACCAACATATACCCAAAACCACCAACATATACTCAAAACCACCAACATATACCCAAAACCACCAACATATACCCAAAACCACCATCATATACTCAAAACCACCAACATATACTCAAAACCACTAACATATACTCAAAACCACCAACATATACTCAAACCACTAACATATACCCAAAACCACCAACATATACCCAAAACCACCAACATATACTCAAAACAACCAACATATACTCAAAACCACCAACATATACCCAAAACCACCAACATATACTCAAAACCACCAACATATACCCAAAACCACCAACATATACCCAAAACCACCAACATATACTCAAAACCACCAACATATACTCAAAACCACTAACATATACTCAAAACCACCAACATATACTCAAAACAACCAACATATACTAAAAACCACCAACATATACCCAAAACCACCAACATATACTCAAAACCACCAACATATACTCAAAACCACTAACATATACTCAAAACCACCAACATATACTCAAAACAATAACATACACATACAACTAATAATATGTACTCAAGACCACCAACATATACCCAAAACCACCAACGTATACCCAAAACCACCAACATATACTCAAAACCACCAACATATACTCAAAACAATAACATACACATACAACTAATAATATGTACTCAAAACCACCAACATATACTCAAAACCACCAACGTATACCCAAAACCACCAACATATACTCAAAACCACCAACATATACCCAAAACCACCAACATATACTGACAACCGCCAACATATACTCAAGACAATAACATACACATACAACTAATATGTACTCAAAACCACCAACATATACTCAAAACCACCAACGTATACCCAAAACCACCAACATATACTCAAAACCACCAACATATACTCAAAACCACCAACATATACTCAAAACCACCAACATATACTGACAACCACCAACATACTGAATACTCAAAACAATAGCATACACATACAACTACTAATATGTACTCAAAACCACCAACATTTTTTTTTTTTTTTTTTTTTAAGAGACAATGAACGGAGGAAGGAAAAACACAGATAAAACAAAAAGGTCCATGTGCCTAAAGGCATCCTCCATTCATAAAATGTTTGTAACAACTGGATTTAAACATTTGTAGATTATAAGTTTGTGGAAAGCAATTCGAGGGAAGTGAATTCCAAAGAGTAGTAGCTCTGGGGATAAATGAATTCTGATAAGCAGAAGTTTTGCATTGTGGAGGAGAAAGTGTAAATTCATGGGCGCTCTCAGCTGCCCTAGTTCTGCGGGGAAAGATGTGGAGAGGCGGCACAATTGAAGCAAGTTCCTCGGAACAATTGCTGTGAAAATATCTGTAGAATAATGCAAGGGATGCAACGTTTCTTCGTATGGATAATGTAGGAAGGTCCTGTGTGATTGCAGGGTTATTGATTAATCTAATAGCTTTATTTTGAATTTTGTCCAACTGCCTCAATGCAACCACTCCACTTCCACCCCACAGAGGTGAACAGTAATCCATCTGAGAACGCACATGACTTTTATATATCACGGCCAACTGCTTGTCAGTGAAGAATTCTCGAACTCTGTACAGGAGTCCCAGTTTTTTAGAGGCATTCTTAGCAATGCTTCTAACATAATGTGTCCAGCTCAAGTTAGTAGATAATGTTACACCGAGAATGTCAATACTAGGGGAAGTGGGAATATTTACATCATTAAAAAAATATATGGGAGTCAGTGAGATTCTGTCGGTTAGAAAATTGAATGTATTTGGTTTTCTGTGCATTAAAGGAAACCAGATTCTTTTGTCCCCATCCATTAATTCTAGAAAGGTCCTGGTTCAGAGAAATTGCAGTGTTTATTTTTGAATTTATAAGATAGGGTTGGGTGAAAGAATTGGTAAATGTGAAGGAACTGTGGAGTGTTGAGTCATCTGCGTAGGAATGTATTGGATTATGAGTGGTAGATATGAGATCATTGATATGAATGAGGAACAGAATTGGGGCCAAAACTGATCCCTGGGGAACACCAGCATTTATTGAGTGAAATTGAGAATAAAGGCCATCTACCATTACACATATTTTTCTGTTATGAAGATAAGAAGAAATTAGTGGAACTAATGATGCAAGGCCGTAGTGTGACATCTTCGACAATAAGGATTGATGCCAGACTCTATCAAATGCCTTTGATATATCCGGTGCTATTGTATGTGTTTCACCATGTTGGTCTGTAGCTTGGTTGATTTGATGCGTAAGAAGGCAAAGCATGTCTGCAGTTGATCGACATCGTCTAAAACCATATTGCCTATCACTGATTAATTTATTATTCTCAAGATGCTTAATTATGTGATTATTTAATATAATTTCAAAGACTTTGCCAAGAGTGGAAGTTATAGCTATTGGTCTGTAGTTTGATGGATCTGAAGAGGCACCTTTTTTAGGAACTGGATGGATGTTTGCTTCTTTCCAGGGTACTGGGAAGCATGAGGTATGAGTACACAGACGGAAATTTTTTGCCAATACAGGAGCGAGCACCAAGGAGCAATTCTTAAGTACTATGGAGGAATTTCATCTGGACCAGGAGCCTTATCTACTGAGAGATTCTGCAAAATAGTGTTGACATGTCTGGTGTGGATCTTAAGTGAGGGAATTTCAGGCGAATTAAAATTAAGTACAGGGACATCTTGATTTATTTCATCTAAGGTTGAGTTGGTGGAGAAAATATCCGCAAGAAGGTTAGCTTTACCTCGTGGGTCACTTACAAGATTGCCAGTCGGAGATTTTAATGGTGGAATGGATGAAGCAGTAGTGAAGTTGGATTTAAATGAGTTAAGAGTAGACCAAAATATTTTGTTATCATTTGGATTATTTAGAAGTTTATTTGCCTGCTTGTGGAGAAAGTTTGATTTAGTTAGGTTTAATACAGTTTTGGCATGATTTCTGATGTTTCTAAAGTAATTAAAGGCTTCATGAGTTTTTGATCTTGTGTATGCATTGTAGGCTATTGCTTTTTGTTCAGTTACTCTAGCACAATTATGGTCAAACCATTTAGGTGAATTAGATCTTTTACTGTACTTTTGATGAGGAATAAAAGTTTCCATTCCAATTTTTACAAAATCTTGTATGTGGCTCAAGGTGGAGTGTGCATCATTAGAAAAGAAAGAGGTCCAGGGAATATCAATAAAGAAACTTTGAAGACCCTCCCAGTCTGCCCTATCGTAATGCCATTTAGTCACCAAAACAGGTTCAGAGTGGGAAGGTGTGGTAGGTGATAGACAGGTGGCCTGTATCAGACAGTGATCAGAAGATCCAAGCGGGGACCTCACTGTAACATCATAATTTTCTGAATTGGTTGTTAAAAATAAGTCCAGTAGGTGGGAATTATGATTAGGATTATCTGGTACACGGGTTGGTTGGTTGACTAGTTGAGTGAGATTAAATGAGTCTGCAAATAGCTCACATTCAAGACCAGCATCATCAGTCCTGGCTGAATGAGTGAGCTATTCAACAGTATGGACATTAAAATCACCCAACACAGTGATTTCAGAAGAAGCATTTAGGTTGAGGACACTGAGTTGTGAGGACAGAGAATCAAAAAGACTTTGCTCTGGAGGAGTATTTGGGGAACGGTAGATGCAACATATGTATTTTAATTTACCAGCAGAAATTAATTTGTATATAGAATAATCAAAATAGGGACAATTGAAACTAGTAACCTCCTCCAGGGCAATTTCAGATTTTGCGAAGCAACATACACCTCCTTTAGGTCTGAAATTTTGGAGCAGTTGATAACCTGGAAAATTTAATCTAGACGTGTCAGATGTGGATGTTACTCGAGTCTCTGTCAAAAAAAAGGAGAGTAGAGGATTCTGCTTGAAGAAATTGGTGTACAGAATTGATGTTAGAGTGAAGTCCCCTTATATTGCTAAAGAAAAAACTGCACCGACGACCAGCTTTGGGACGTTGCAATGCTCTTGACACAGTCGCATGATGACGACCGGGAGGGCCCTGTGTCAATGACCCAACCCTGCCGGGGGTGGATATCCGAGAGACCACCAGGTTTGCTCTTAACAATTGTACTGCCATATTTATTGGGTAAGGTGTATGGTGTTACATGTATGATATGTAGTGGGAAGAGTAGTGTTTTATGGATAGAGGATAGCAATGTAGGGCAATGTCGTGAAGTTGGATCTATCTATCTATCTATTGCCTGACGCCGTGATCCCCGAAGGGGTGGCCACGAACGAACCGCCCCCATGCACCTCTGTCCCCAGTCAGTCGACGCCCCTCCCCCCAACCAGCACCGCCTTCATTCATGTAGTTCCTCACTCCATCCTTCCACCTCATATTCGGTCTACCTCTCCCCCTCTGTCCCTCCACCTCGCTCTCGTACACCCTCTTAGTCATTCTCTCGCTTTCCATACGTTCCATATGGCCGAACCATCTCAAGTTGTTCCTTTTCACACTTTCCAGCACATCTACCTCCACACCACACCTCCTTCTTACTTCCTCATTAGTCTGTCTATCCCTCCATGTAATTCCGCACGCACTCCTTAAGTAATTCATTTCCACTGCTCTCACTCTTGGTCTGAGTCTCTCAACCAACGTCCATGCTTCGCTTCCGTAAGTCAGTGTCGGGATTACCACACTGTCATGCAAGGACTTCTTCACTTCCATACTGACCACCCTATTTCTTGTTACTGCTTTTAGCATTCCTACAACCCTCTTCCCCTGTTGTACCCTCTCCCGCACATCTTCATCCATAGTCCCATCTTTACTCAACACACTGCCCAGATACTTAAAAGAGTTGACGATCTCCATAGCCTGACCGTTCAGCTTCACCTCACACTCTGTGACTTCACCCCTTTCGTGAAGTTGGATGTGTATGTTCATCTCTCCATTCATGTGGGGAGATTGTAGGCACCAATCGATCAGGGCTAGACCCAGGTGAGGTTATAGGCATGTGATAAAGAGTCGCTGGAACTCCTGTTTCATTTGCTTGGCCTCTCTTACTGATTTTCTTTGTGCCTCATTTACACTGAGAGCAATCCAGCTAGCTCTCACAAACACCTCCTCCTCC
The DNA here is from genome assembly GCA_037953745.1 of Lithodes maja. Lineage (NCBI taxonomy): Eukaryota > Metazoa > Arthropoda > Malacostraca > Decapoda > Lithodidae > Lithodes > Lithodes maja. Next base: position 15,503 of record JBAKBP010032221.1, read on the forward strand.
TATCCACTTCACTACACTAAACATGCACACCACACTTCATTCCTCCACACCAAAATTAAAAAAACACAATGATGAATTTTAGCCCAGCCTCGGAGTCCCCAGGGGGGGGGGACCATAAATGCCCCCTCACCCGACCGACCATCCCCTGACGACCCCACACAATTACCTGGACCTCGGCCTGTTACTCTTTCTTTTAATTTCTGCAACATTCGCGGACTTTCCTCTAACTTTCACTCTGTTGAGCACCATCTCTCCTCCTACAAACCTGATCTTCTCTTCCTCACCGAAACCCAGGTGTCTGTAGCAACATCCAGCAACCCCTTTTCTGTATCCTCCTACTTTCTCTATCCTAGTTTCAAAGCCAATGGCGGATGTTGTGCATATGTGCACAACAAACTCACTTGCTCTCGTGTTCCCGATTTCGACTCCTCTGAATTCTCAACTTTATGGCTCAAACTTTCCTGTCATTCTCTTACTAAATATTTCTGTGCTGTCTATCTTTCCCCTAACTCTACCAACTTTCCTAAATTCTTTGACTATCTAAACTCTACAGTGGAACACATTCTATCCATTTCTCCTTTCTCAGAAATCTCCATCTTAGGAGATTTCAACGTTCACCACCGCCAATGGCTCTCCTCTCACACTACTGATCCACCTGGTGAACAAGCCTACGTCTTTTCTATCCTAAATGACCTAGAGCAGTTAGTTCAGCAACCCACCCGTATCCCGGATCGCATCGGAGATCGGCCCAACATTCTTGACCTGTTTCTAACTTCTAACCCTTCTTCTTATACTGTCGATCTTTTCTCTCCTTTGGGCTCCTCCGACCATAAACTTATCTCTGTCACCTGTCCTATCTCTCCAGTACAGCCACCCGATCCTCCTAGCCGGCGGCGCTTGTGGCACTTTGGCGCTGCCGACTGGGAGGCTCTTCGGCAGTACTTCTTTGATTTCCCATGGAATGATTTCTGCTTCCATGGCCGAGGACCCTCGGAGAGTGCTGAACGCATTACCGAGGTAATCCTATCGGGCATGGAAGCATACATTCCATTCTCTTTCTCTCAGACTAATGCTAAAAAATCTTGGTTTACTCACGCCTGTTCTACTGCTGTCCGCAATAAGGAGGAAGCATTCAAACGGTACCGACGCCTTAAAACTCAAGACTCTCATTCTTCATATGTTTCTGCCCGGAATCAAGCCAAATCTGTTCTTCGACTTGCCAAACACTCTTTCATCAATAATAAATGCACTGAACTATCCAACTCTAGCTCTTCCCAAGCTTTCTGGCATCTAGCCAAAAACCTCTCCAACAATTTCTCTTCCTCGTCTTTCCCTCCCCTTTCTCACTCTGATGGCACAACCATCACTTCTTCCTCTGACAAAGATAAACTCTTCGCTCAAACTTTTGCTAGAAACTCCACCTTGGATGATTCCGGTGCTATTCCTCCCTCTCCGCCCTCCTCTCTCTTACTTATGCCTAATATCCTAATCTCTTCTAAAGATGTACTTTCTACCCTCTCTGGGCTTAACACTAATAAGGCGTACGGTCCGGACGGTGTTCCTCCTGTTGTTCTCAAAAACTGTGCTTCCGTGCTGACTCCCTGCCTAGGCAAACTCTTTCGTCTCTGTCTATCCTCTAACGTCTTCCCTTCATGCTGGAAGTTTGCTCACATTCAACCTGTCCCAAAGAAGGGTGACCGCTCTCAACCCTCCAACTATCGTCCAATTGCTCTTATCTCTTGTCTTTCTAAAGTTTTTGAAACTATTCTTGCTTCCAAATTTCTTAAGCATTTCTCTTCTCATAATCTGCTCTCAGATCGCCAGTATGGCTTCCTTAACCTCTGAAGTGCGCACGGGGGTAAATGAAAACCTCCCCCTGTGCTGACGTATTTGAGGTTTTTCGTCACTAAAATATTCATTGTACCATTAATAGCATTAATAATTATCCATATGCGCCTATTATGGGTTGATTATAAAGGTATTAACCTGAAACAACAATAAAACGAGTGAAAACAGCGTTTGGATGGTCAAAATCGGAGATATAGCCCGCGAGTTGTATAATCTATGGGTGAGGCAAACTCCTTTCCCGCCAATTTCCCCCAAGGCCACTGAGACACAGTCGATCGATACTCTCTCTCTCTCTCTTGCACTCGATGGCCATCAGTGATGACAACACCCTGCTTGCAACTCGCTAATGTTAGCACGAAAATATACCTCAGAATAAGGGAATAATAGGGAAAATAGGTGATAACTGAGGAATAGGAGGAAAGTGGGGAAGGAGGGGAGGTAGAGGACTGAGATTTTGCATGGCCCAGGGACCAAAAAAAAAAAAAAAAAAAAAAAAAAAAATTTCGATGTAAAAAGTTGATTTTTAGTTTTACTTACTCCAGAGAGTCTTCCCGCAGTCCGCCGGCCGAACTCTAAAGAGTCTTCCCGCAGTTCCCGGGTTAAGGGTCGCTCTACTGGTGATCTTCTTTCATATCTTACTAACTCTTGGTCATCCTCCTTTCGGGACTTCGGTGAGACTTTTTCTATTGCACTAGACATATCGAAAGCCTTCGATAGAGTCTGGCATAAATCTTTAATTTCTAAACTACCCTCCTTCGGTTTCTATCCCTCCATCTGTGCCTTTGTCTCTAATTTCCTTTCCGGCCGTTCCATAGCTGTGGTTGTGGACGGCCATTGTTCACTTCCTCACCCTATAAACTCCGGTGTTCCTCAGGGCTCTGTCCTATCTCCTATTCTCTTTCTAATTTTTATAAATGATCTCCTTAACTGTACCTTAATTCCCATCCATTCATACGCAGACGACTCAACCTTACACTACTCCATTAGTTTTTCAGAACGCCCCAGCCAGCAATCCCTCAACGACAAACGTAATGAAGCCATAGAACTCTTAAATTCTGATCTAAATACTATTTCCAATTGGGGCAGAGATAACCTTGTTAACTTTAATGCTTCCAAAACCCAATTTCTCCATCTATCTACCCGTCAGGATCTCCAAGCGGACTATCCCTTATTCTTCAACAATACAAAAATCAACCCTTCATCTTCTCTCAATATTCTTGGTGTCTCTTTTTCTTCTGCTCTCATTTGGAAGGACCATATTACCAGTCTTGCTAAGGCAGCCTCCCAGAAGCTGGGTGTGCTCAACCGCCTTAGGGGGTTCTTTTCCCCTGCACAGCTTCTTGCTCTGTACAGGGGCATAGTGCGCCCTTGTATTGAGTATTGTTCACATGTGTGGGGAGGTTCCTCTCACACCGCTCTCCTAGACAAAGTTGAAAGGAAGGCCTTTCGTATCATTAACTCCCGTCCACTCACCAACTCTCTGCAATCTCTCTCTCTCCGCCGCAATGTTGCATCTCTCTCGCTATTCTATCGCTACTATAATAATCAGTGTTCCTCAGAGCTATCCCAGTGCATACCACCTCCTTTACGTAGGGCATGTGGTACCCGTCTTGCAACTCAATCCCACCCCTACTCTGTGCAACTCTCCAACCCAAGAGTGAAACGTTACTCTCAAACTTTCTTCTACTCAACATCTGAGCTCTGGAACACTCTCCCAGAATCAGTCTTTCCCTCTTCCTATGACTTAAATTGCTTCAAACTCCGTGTGTCCAGGCATTTTGGCTCGAACGTCCCTTGATTTTGGCCGGTATGGTGTTACATGTATGATATGTAGTGGGAAGAGTAGTGTTTTATGGATAGAGGATAGCAATGTAGGGCAATGTCGTGAAGTTGGATGTGTATGTTATATACTCAAAACAATAATATACACATACAACTACTAATATGTACTCAAAACTGCCAAGATATACTGACAACCACCAACATGTATTTAAAACCACCAAAATATACCCAAAACCACCAACATACTGTATACTGACAACCACCAACATATACTAAAAACTACCAAACTATACTAAACACCAGCTAGTGTTTGTATAGAGGATATGGAGAGAAGGGCCCGGGTTGGAGAGGGAATTATATTATTTACAGAGAGGTTGGTCGTCAAGGTCCATCAGGGAATTAGTCCATCAGCTAATGTAACGAAAATGGAGGTTGATGAAATTTTGTATAGAATCTTGGCAAATGGATTTAAATTATTATAACTAATGTTATGACCATAACAAATCATGTTGCCATTTTTTCCATTTGGTCCCAGGGTGATTTTGAGGCCTAAATAGGTTTTGCGCTTACCCGGTGAAATAAAAATGAGATGTTTTCAACCAATGTTGTTTTAATCACTAGTAGAGGCATTTAAAGGAGACAGATATTTATAATAAGTATGTATGTAAATATTGCAATATTTTCCCATAAGATTTTTGGTCCTTTATGATTTTATTCTTTATAATTCTAATTAAAAGTAATTATTAAGATATCCCCTTACAACTATGTACCAACCAAATCACCTAAGATACTTCCACAGTGAAATCAGATGTTAAACAACTAAGACATATTTATAACCCATCGTTGTAACTGACTATGAAGGACTCCAGTGTGTGTTATTTTCCCAGAAAGGGCCAAGCCGGCCAACAGCATCAAGCTCCACTCTGTCAGGGAACAGCGCAAATTATGATTTACTGAATAGGAGACTGACACGATCCCATGGCAGTTCATTCAACCGAGATCTATGCTTCTATTGTTAAGATACCAAATATGATGGGAAGCATGCTAGGGCAGGTTCAAAGCCAGAACCGGTTCACAACTGTAGAAGTGAAAACATTGGAAATTCAATCAAGAAGATTGTGGAGTCCAGTGGCAACGAAGTGTAGAAACTGAATATGGCTGAAATCCTTGCAGAGAAGGACTTTCTCTCCAGGGATATCAAGTATCACAAAAGCTGCCACACAACGCACTGGCAGCAGTATGTACAACAACCTAAGCAAATCTAGTACAAGGGAGAAGCACCCCTTCACTGATGAAAACACGGTGGAATTCATTCAGCTGAAATTGAGTTCATCGCTGAACTACAAGAGCGCCTGGATCAAGGAGACATCATCACACTGAATGATGTGGCTACATCATACAGTAATATGATGGACGATTATGGAGTTCACAACAGGCAGATAACTCCTCAGATACTCTTGGAGAAAAACTAGCAACACATCACAGATTTCGTAATCACTGATGCAAGAGGGAAGAAACCAGCAATCATACATTTCAAGAAAGCTGGTCAGTCTGCCATGGACCAGGCTTTCCAGGAGAGAGACATAAAAGGAGACATGAACACAATCTTCCGCTGCTCAAAAATCATCCGACAGGCTGTCCTACGTTCAAGGAGAGAGGGTCCATGGTCCTTTGATGGTTCACTGGTCGGGTGCAGTGAAATGGGTGAACCAGCTGAATTGATAACCCTGACTAAAATCTGCAACATCTGAGACACGTAAACAACAGCTGCACAACTCGTGCCTGATTCTGTCTCAGTCAGTAATACAGGCCTGCAAGACATAACGACAAGTGACATTGACCCCTGTATCATCAGAATCCACTTTCCACATGTTCGAAAGTCCATATGCTGTTGGACTCTCACTCTACATGTACCACAATTTCAGAAGTCAGAAGGCAGTATCACTGCTGAGCCAGTGTGGAACTGGGGTCTCGTATGACCATATTACAAAAATATGTAACACCATTGCCATTGACATCTCTAAAAATATCCGACAATATGGCCTTCTATGGAACAAATGAATCCATGCCTCCATGAACAACATCGACAAGAAAGTGACACACCAGATGGAAAAGGCAGTTTCCATGGAATGGCCCTTGGTATACCAGTGCTCAGGTCAGGGTGAAACAGTGTTGGGCCCAGTGGAGATCAAGAGTCTGAGCCCAACGTCTGAGGGGCTACAAGATGTACCACCAACTGTCACCAAGATGGTTGCATGTACGATCGAGGGAAATCTAACGCCCAGAACAAGTCCACACTACCCCAACTACAAAATGGGAGTTTATGATGATGAGTACAGTACCTCACAGACCAATGACATTGGGTGGCTGATGGCACGTTTCTGCAATCGAGACAGTGGTCAACAGGTTGTCTCAGAAGCACACTCATCACAGAGTGAGGAACCTGAATGAACCACAACCGAGAAGGTGGAAGAAGAACAGTGTGTACTTGTTTGGTCTCCACATTTCTCGCAAGCAACTACACCAAGGATTCACTCACTCTGTACCTAGCTGAGCAACTCATAGGTACTAGCACTACTGCAAAGCTGATGACTGCAATGCACCAGAGTGTGATAATAAACTTTGAATTCCCAGTCACAACCGGGGTCACACACAAGAGGAGGCAGACACTCTAATGATTCTACATACTGAAGAAGGTGCAAGATTAGGACTTGTAGTACATACATATTCACAAGACACAGATGTGCTCCTCTTGGCTCTTCTTCTCAGGGTGCCAGGTATTGGCAGCAGAGCAGCACTGATCATGGGCACCGGAGAGTGCCATCACAAGGTTATACTGAAGCCCATTTATGAGGAACTTGGCTGGGAGAAAGCAGTTGCTTTAATCAACTGGCATTCACTAACTGGATGCAAAACTACAGGGCACATACAAGGAAAGGGCAAAAAGGGGTGCTTCATAGCATTCCTTGCTGCATATCTTCCTGTGGTTGCTGCAATCGCTGATCTGGGAGTGGGTGCAGAACCATAGGCTGAAGTAGTCAGGGACTGTGAAGAATTCCTCTGTGCACTCTTCAGCCCCAAGCATTTGCACATCACACAGGCAAATGCTCTCAGATGGCACCTCTCCAAACTGCTGAAACATGACCAGGGACTGGACAAACTACGACCTACCCCTGGTGCATGGCTGGAGCACATCCAGCGTGCACACCTGCAGGCCAACATTTGGTCTCAGGACCTTGTCCTACATCCAACCACACCCGACCCATTGACACTTGGGTGGCAGAAAGAAGGTGAAAGGCTGCTGCCAGTGCAGAACAAGGAACCACCAGCACCAGATGCATTTCTGCAGCTTGTTAGATGCAACTGTGGTTCCATCAGGGTTCAGTCAAGCAGCAAGACATGTTCACGCAGATGTTCCTGCAGATCTAACAATCTGGTCTGTACAGAACTCTGCAACTGGGAAGGAGATGAGGACAAGTACCAGAACACACAACAACCTGTCTCTGAAGAGGACTCTGAAGAAGAGTGAAGAGTATGTGCCTTGGACTTTGGAAAGTAATTCCAAGTACATACTCACACTTAAGTATCGTACATGCTCAACGCTCAGTAACTTTAAGGGTGGATCATACTGTATTAAATGCATTGGACTTAAAACAGATTCTTAATTGTGAGAAGGGTCCAGGACACCATTGCACAGGCATATATTGAAACTTTCAGACATGTATGAGTACATAAGAACAATTTTATGGACTCATTATGCAGCTTTTGGGAGGTGAAAAATATTTCTTTTATTTTATGCCACAAATGCCTTAAATAGCATACAGATCGACACTATTCATATATTGACTTGTTTTCATATTAAACATTACAGCATTCCAGGATTGGTCATACTGATCATTTTGAGGGGTCATATGCTTGGGTTTGTAAAATAAATAATTTTACGGTAGTGTTTTTCTTGTAATTTTCACGTCTTCATCGATTTTATAGTGAAAATGGCACTCTAGGACCAAACAGAAAACATTGCAACAACATTTGTCCTGCTCTATTATGCAATTGGAGGTAATTGAACCCTGTTGCCAAGATTCTATACAAAACAATTGTTTCCTTACATTAGCTGATGGACTAAATAGGGTTCATCAGAAAATATATCCCTTTCTTAGTCTACAGTCTTGATGGTGGGAAGGGAAGAGAAAGAGAGTAAATTAAAAAGGGAGATAGTGATTTATACAAAAATACATAGATACACTACCCACACAGACTTTATAACGAAGCGAGATGATCAGGACCACATT
>JBAKBP010032222.1:0-23424 GCA_037953745.1 Lithodes maja
ATTAACCTAACCAAACAACCCAACCTATCGACAGAGATGGGCAGGTGGAGTGGACTAAAAAGCTGGTGGACAGACCTCGGGAGACAGGTGAAAATGGCGTGTGTACGAATCGGTGCCGTCTATAGGAAGGTATTGACAACCATGTTACGACAAAATTCCATTTTAGTACCATAGGCTATATTTTTTAGATTTTGCCGAGGCTTAAAACACATTTTCATATTAGCCTATGTTTAGAGCATATAAAATCCATATTTGTTTTCAAATAGTCCTATTGCAAAATAATTGGTGACCAACTTATTTAGTTATACTCAGTTTTTAATAGGTTAGGCCTAGACTGCAAAAAGTGCCAGACGAGCCCATCCTCGCAAGGGAGCGAGCTGTCGCTTCAAACAGTCTACTGCACCAAATCACCACCCATAACGAGGGGCGTCGCGCTCCTTGGTGCCGCTAGAGGAGCGACGAACACATCCAAAGGTATCCAAAGGTAAGGTATCCTACTTGAGGATATTTTAACAAAATTAACGGGACCATAGGATGATAGGTAAACATTTAGGCTAACCTAGGCCTATCTCCAAAATTAATGTTAAATGTTAATGTATGGAAAATCGGACGGTGGATATACAATTTCCTCGTAAACCGAAAACAATCGGTAGCAGTAAACCAAGTCACTTCTGAGCCTTCGGATGTCAAAAGCTCAGTGCCCCAAGGAACAGTGCTAGCGCCCCTTCTGTTCCTCATACTAATTTGCGACATAGATACTAACACCAGACACAGTACGGTGTCGTCTTTTGCTGATGACACAAAATTAAGCAAGATAGTAAACACACAAGAGGACACGGGCCGACTGCAGGAAGACATGAATGTAGTGTTCCAGTGGACCAGGGAAAACAACATGCAATTCAATGAAGAAAAATTCCAATTAATACGGTATGGAGATAATAATGGTGTTAAAGAAATTACAAATTACTCAACAGAATCTAACCACATAATAGAACGGAAAGACAGTGTGAAAGACCTTGGGGTATTAATGTCTGAAAATATGAGTTTCAAAGTACATAACCAGGTCAAAGTGGCGGCTGCGAAACGTCTAACGGGTTGGATTCTGCGTACTTTTAAAACACGCGGTGAATTGCCTATGATAACGCTCTTCAAATCTCTAGTGCTACCGCGGCTTGAATACTGTAGCGTATTAACATCCCCATACAAAGCAGGTGAAATAAATGACGTAGAGAGTGTACAAAGAAATTTCACTTCGCATATAAGTTCGATAAAACATCTACACTATTGGGAGCGTTTAAGAGCACTGAATCTGTACTCACTGGAACGTAGAAGAGAACGTGTGACGCATGTCGAGTATGAGCATGCTGTACAGAACGCCCAGTCAGGCCCCACTCTCGCTAGGATCGTCAGGGCAGGAACTTTGGCTGTAGTCTGTGTAGAGTTTCCTAACTTAGTTTATGTGAGCCGTTGTACTATAAGTATTATAAATATGTATCTTGTTTTCATCTGAGTCAACGAGTTCTATTTTATATCATTAGTTATAAGTGTTGTGTGTGGGACTTATTTGTAATGATGAAAGGAGAGAGAGAGATTACGTAACGAGGGCCAGCGAGTGCGCCATGAGGCAGGTAGGCCTAACTCCCCTCCTTCCTCCTCCCTCCTCCCTCTCAGTGCGTGGGAAATCCTTTGTCGATCCCAGATTGAGAGAGAATATTACGTAACGATTGCTAGTGGGCGGTCCTTAGTAGTTGGCGATATGCTCACTAGAGGGCCGAGTATAAAAAGGGAGGTCTCGCCGCATTTTCCTCAGAACTCATTAGGCAGAGCGACTTCTCATATCCCTTGCAACTATATATATTCTTCCGACTGATGTGAACTTTCCCTACTCTCTGTACCGCCTACCTTCTTCTTTTCCCGAACCCTTTTTAACCTCAATGACCCCTTTGGTGCAGATTTAGTCAGCCAAAGTATTGTCGCTTGAGTTCTCACGAGATATATGCCTATTAGATAGCCTATTTTGGAAGGGATAACTAGAATAGGATTGATTAATGTTTGTTGCACTCGTATATGCATTTCCCTGTGTATGATTATTCATGTTCCTGTTTTCTGCTGATCTAGGTGATGCTAGACTGGGATAAGGCTACTAGAGTTGTGATTCCCGATGTGTATTAGGTTTTGTTGAACCTGTACAATCGCAACGGAGACTTGGAAAGCCTAGGTGGTCTTTCTGACTGTGTACCTTGTGAGTTTAGCACTGTGTTGCGAGTGAGGGCTTTTGCCTCTGCCACCCAGCACTGTGCTAACTCGTTTGCTTGACTTTGAGAGGATCGCCAGGAGAGAACCAGATACTAGTGATCTGGATCTCTCAAGAGAGCATCCCGTCAATTACCGTAATTTGGCCGCACAGTCTTAAGGACCTCGCTAGGCTACGAGCCGCTTGCTCAGCCATTGTTTCCTAGCCTACTACATCCCAGCTAGACTTTGCTCGGTCAGCAGATACAGCATAGTATTGAAGCTTTCCTTATGTATGTTATTGTTTATGCACTATTGATTTCATGTGTGGCACGCATAGCTACTTTAGAGATTAGTGGCCCCCCGAGCACAATCCTAGTAGGCTATTGCCAGTGCATTGTCGGAGTACTTCTTTTATATGTTTGCCATTTACTACTGTCTATTCTTATAATTCTTCTTATGTCAATTTAAAGCCTTTAATATTACTTAATTGCCAGTGTGTTGCTTATTGAATTGCTGTTCAAAATCCGATACTTACTTCTTACGAGTATCCGAGAAGCATCTAACTTTATCAGAAGATTCCTTGCTCGATGCTCGAGGACTATTGTTTAACGTAACGTAATAGTGCCGATCCGAAGTAGAGGGTGGAGGACTTCTTAAGTTCTTAGTCAAGGGTGGATTACTTCGGCTTCGGCCAACACTATTCTTTGGTGTTGTTGTATTTACTTCTTTGTTTGATTGTTGACCAGACTAGATAACTCCCGTCTCTTTATTAGTCTGTTGTGAAACGCTAGTACCGAGTTCTTGTATACCCCGTTATAGCAGATAGAACTCTGGAGGGTATTGGTGTTTTTTGTTCGGCTGGCAGTACTCTGGGGTTGGGATCGTGTGTTTCCGTTGTGGCAGCGAGCCATACTCGAGTCCTGTTTGAGAGCCCTAGTGTACCCGAGTGCCCGGTCGTAACAAATGGCGACCTTGCTTAGGATTTTGTGAACAGTATAAATTTTTGCAGAGTTGTACAACATTTGTTTGTTTGTACTTTAGCGTGCATATTGAAGAATATTTTTTTTTGTATGGCAATTAGTAGAGCATTTAAGAGACTCCAGTTAATTTAGTAATTAGTGCGTGCATAAGGAAGTTTAACACTTTTGTCTCGAGATTTTTTTTGTGGACTTCAGTATGTCGTGCCCTAGCACTGACGAGGAGCGAGAGATGCCATTTGAAGAGGTGCCGTTAGTAATCAGTGAGGAGGATGCTAGAGTTTTTGTGAGTAAGCGGTACCACGTGACGGAGGAGAGGCTGACTGGGGTGGATATTTATGGCTTGCACCTGATAGCCAAGGTTTTGGGCCTATCCAATGTAACAGGGATGTCCAAGAGGGAGCTGATTTCCTGGGTGTTGCGTGGGCGACATGGGGTTTCGGAGGAGAGGGCGTTTGGGGGGGTTCCTCCCCAGATCCCCTCTCACTCGACTCCCACAGTGCCATCCACTCAGTTGCCGGAGATTAGCACTCTCCCACAGAGGGATGAGAATTGGCAGATTGGAGTGCCCTCGGGCGGTGCACATGGTGGTTCCCCAGTTTTTGCCCCCCCTCCTTCAGTAGTGGCAGCTCCCTCTTCCTGCCTGTCTCCAGATATGATATTTAGACTTGAGCTTGCAAAAATTGAGAATGAGGCTAGGAAGCAGGAGATGGAGAATGAGACTAGGAGGCATGAGAATGAGGCTAGGAGGCATGAGAATGAGGCTAGGAGGCATGAGAATGAGACTAGGAAGCAGGAGAAGGAGATTGAGGCTGAGTCTAGGAGGCAGGAGAATGAGACTAGGAGGCACGAGGCTGAGCTTAGGTACGACTCAGAGAAATATTGTGCTCAAATAGATTTAGATAAGACTCGTGCAGAGTCGACAGGGACTCGGATGGGCCGTGAGGGCCAAGTAAGAGAACAGTCCTTGTCCCACTTAGTCAAATTGGTGCCGGCATTTAGTGAAACTGAAGTCACAGAATTTTTTAATCGTTTTGAGAAGAAGTGTAGGGAGCATAATTGGCCTGAAGAGAAGTGGGCAGCTCTAGTCTCCTCAAGACTTACGGGTAAGGGTCTGAAGGCTTATGATGCACTGCCTTTAGAGTCTTGCATTGACTACCCAGAATTGAAGAGAGCTGTCCTACGGGCATACGAGTTGCAACCAGAAACATATCGATTGAAGTTTCGGGGTGTTACGAAGACTAGGGAGGCGACCTTTCTTGAACATGCCCGGGACTTAAAAGATGCACTTACAAACTGGACACGTTCTGAGAAAGCTGAGACGGCCGAACAGTTGACTGAGCTGTTTCTGCTCGAGCAGTTTTATAAGTGTACTGGTGCAGAAATGACTTTAACTATTAAAGAAAAGAACCCAAAAACTCTACAGGAGGCAGCTGAGATGGCTGACCTCCGGCTATCGCTAATTCGTGGGTGCGGGTCTGCCCAGCGTAGTGAGGCAGGTAACAAGGGGCGTGACGCCCCACCCCCCCGAGTTAGTGATATACCTTATGCAAACAAGTACAAGAGCTATGATACCAAGACTGACCACAAGACTAGCACCGTCCCATTTAAGAAGGGGCCGGGCCCTTCCCAGTACCAAGGGAAGCCCAAGAGGGAGTTGGAGTGTTATCATTGTCATGAAAAGGGGCACTTTGCAAGAGTCTGTCCTAGCAAACCACCTACAGCAGCTGTGTCTTTGGCCTGCAACATTGGTGTGTCTCCGAAGTCTTCTGAGTTTGCCCGGGGCAGTTCGTCAGAGGCTGAGGCACAGCCAATGCAGAAGCACCTGGGAGGCTCGAACCCTGCTCAGGATGTTTTTTGCGACCATAGAGGGCGGGGTTGCGTGATGTGGGCGGGGCGCAAGCATGGAGTAGAGGTCTTGCGTGATACAGGTGCTTCCCAGACTCTGATGAATAACTTGACTGGCTACCCTATAAATGCGGCTCGGGTGGTAGTGGTGCAGGGTATTAATGCAACTCGGTCATACCCGCTGGTGCGGTTGGAGTTGGAGGTGGATGGTGTGGCACGTGAATTGGATGTCGGGATTGTGGAGAAACTGCCAGTGGAGGGCGTCGACCTTCTTCTCGGCAACGACTTTGCAATGCCCGCTTCTGAGGTTCTACCCTTAGTCGTTGCCGAGAGGCCGGCCGACGTGAGTAGGGAAGAGCAAGAGTGGGTCGAGCGGTGCCAGACACAACCCATGGCGTGTGTTGTCACCCGAGCTCGGGCAGATAAAGTGTCACAGCCTAGTCCTCCGTCTTCAGACCAGCAGAGGAACGATCAACAGGAGGAGGCTAAAGCTGGAGTTGGTTTTAAGAGTTTTGACTCGGCGGCTCTCCTGGGTGATTTAGTATTGGCACCTATGTTAGAGTCTGGAGAGGCCCCAGGACCTGTCACAGCTAGTGAGGAGGTAGGGCCGGAAGAGACTCCGAGGCAGCAACGTTGCACACGGAGAGAAAAAAGGGTTGCTCAGTTTGATATTGGGGAAGGACTTGGGTTGCTTCGGAAGCATCTAGACAGGTTGGTTCCCTCAGATATTTGTAAACTGCAGTTGGAGGATCCGGAAGTTCAGAAGTGTGGTAATGGTGCTGTCGAGATCAAACACGAGGACGGGGAAGCATGTCATGTGAACCTGTTGGAGGAGTTTGTGAGGCAACCACCTGAGCAGCCTACTGTCCCTGCGTTGGTCTGCCGCGGCCAAGGTGGAGAAGGAGAGGGGAGCAGTAGGGCACAGGTGGAGGAGAGTAGGGATTGTCATGTCTCGGCGGAACAGTGGGCGGGGGACACGAGTCTGGTGGCTGTGGAAGCGCTAGAGCACCTGCCTGAGCAGCAGTGTGCAGCACTCCAGCACCAGCTCGGTTCATACCCCACTGGTCGTGCCGAGCCCCTGAGTCTCACAACTCGGGCGGTGCAAGATGTTCCACGGGCAGGTCACGTGAATGTTGAAAGACCGTTAGCCTCGTTGTTTCGGTGGTTCAAGGTGGGCGACGAGGCTTTGGCATGGTTGCCAGGTCAGGGTCGACCCATGGCTGCCAAGGGTGGTGGTAAAAAGGAGGACATTGAGCAGATTGGTGAGGTTGGCTGTGGAGTGGATGTGCCCGGTCGTCACATAGCCTCCCAATGCTGCTCTAGTCTAATGCAACAGCCCTACCATAGACCGACTGTATCTGGCCATGTCTCTAAAAGCGGTGATGCTGAGCAGGTAGATGTCGTCACAAGGAATGCGGGGGTGCGCATGTACGGTATCGGCGGGGAAGCCTTAGCAATAATGAACTATGGGAGTGACTGCACAGGTGGTACTGATTGTCCCTCTCATGACCTGGCTGTTCTAGGGACGAAGGTGGAGAAGGAGGGAGACTACAGGTTAGAAGCTGCGGTCTCGGCTGGGTTGTGGGAGGGCACTAGGCATGTTGTTTGTGGAGACAGTGCAAGGCAGTTGTTTACTAGGCTATGGCAGTACTTTCGCATGTTTGTTGCTTCTCCAGGCCTGATGTACGGGGTAGAATCCGACATGCAGGCTGGAGATAGGGCAAGGCTCAGTTTAATTCCCTACCGTATAAATCCTGCTCGACAGCCTATGGTGCAAGCAGAGCTGGATGTTGTGGACGGGAGTGCCTACCAGTGCAATGTTATGCCTGACGGACTTAAGAATGCACCAGCAACGTTTCAGAACCTGATGAATGAAAGTGAAAAGGACGATGATGGGCTGGAGCATCCTGTTAGTTTCGGCTCGGAGAAGTACAATTCGGCCCAGGGGAGCTGCTCTGTTGTCGAGGAGGAGCTGCTGGCGGTTGTGCTTGCGCTGGGGCATTTCGAGGTCTATGTTCCAGCCTATGGTCCGGTCGTTGTAGTTTACCCAGATCATCAACCTCTCAAGATCTTGAACCAGTTTCACAATCGGAATATGAGGCTGACCAGGTGGTCACTAAGGTTATTGGTATATAACCTGGACATACGCCATATTGCCGGTTGTGACAACGTGGTTGCAGATGGTCGTTCAAGGGTATATGATCCTGGGTAGATTAACACACGGGTAGCCTCCTGCTTTAGTTTGAATAGTATTTTGCGCTTGGTGCTTGTTGGCTCGCGTTTGTAGCCCAGCGTATTGGGTCGTAAAGCAGGAGTTGAGCGTTTGGTATAGAAGAAAATAGGCTGCCCTTATAGTGCAGCCGGGAAAAACATATTAAAATATAAAAATCATAAAAAAACTCTTTCTTTTTGATATAGATAATTGTATAAGTTTGTCATAGCCTATAGAGTTTGAGTAGTCCACAAACTATCAAACGGCTGAGCTGCTGTAAGCTCGCTCTGGGAGCATGATATTGTGTCTTTTGCTATTGTTGGGAGGAGTTATAAAATGTGAATTTTTTTTTATAATAAGATGTGTTTTGATGATAAACTCAGCTTTGTTTTGGTGCCATGCGGTCGCTGGGTGTGAGGGGCTTGATGGGGTTCTGTGTGTCAGATTTTAGCTCAGGGTTGAGCAAGTAAAATCTTGGGGGAGGTGTGACGCATGTCGAGTATGAGCATGCTGTACAGAACGCCCAGTCAGGCCCCACTCTCGCTAGGATCGTCAGGGCAGGAACTTTGGCTGTAGTCTGTGTAGAGTTTCCTAACTTAGTTTATGTGAGCCGTTGTACTATAAGTATTATAAATATGTATCTTGTTTTCATCTGAGTCAACGAGTTCTATTTTATATCATTAGTTATAAGTGTTGTGTGTGGGACTTATTTGTAATGATGAAAGGAGAGAGAGAGATTACGTAACGAGGGCCAGCGAGTGCGCCATGAGGCAGGTAGGCCTAACTCCCCTCCTTCCTCCTCCCTCCTCCCTCTCAGTGCGTGGGAAATCCTTTGTCGATCCCAGATTGAGAGAGAATATTACGTAACGATTGCTAGTGGGCGGTCCTTAGTAGTTGGCGATATGCTCACTAGAGGGCCGAGTATAAAAAGGGAGGTCTCGCCGCATTTTCCTCAGAACTCATTAGGCAGAGCGACTTCTCATATCCCTTGCAACTATATATATTCTTCCGACTGATGTGAACTTTCCCTACTCTCTGTACCGCCTACCTTCTTCTTTTCCCGAACCCTTTTTAACCTCAATGACCCCTTTGGTGCAGATTTAGTCAGCCAAAGTATTGTCGCTTGAGTTCTCACGAGATATATGCCTATTAGATAGCCTATTTTGGAAGGGATAACTAGAATAGGATTGATTAATGTTTGTTGCACTCGTATATGCATTTCCCTGTGTATGATTATTCATGTTCCTGTTTTCTGCTGATCTAGGTGATGCTAGACTGGGATAAGGCTACTAGAGTTGTGATTCCCGATGTGTATTAGGTTTTGTTGAACCTGTACAATCGCAACGGAGACTTGGAAAGCCTAGGTGGTCTTTCTGACTGTGTACCTTGTGAGTTTAGCACTGTGTTGCGAGTGAGGGCTTTTGCCTCTGCCACCCAGCACTGTGCTAACTCGTTTGCTTGACTTTGAGAGGATCGCCAGGAGAGAACCAGATACTAGTGATCTGGATCTCTCAAGAGAGCATCCCGTCAATTACCGTAATTTGGCCGCACAGTCTTAAGGACCTCGCTAGGCTACGAGCCGCTTGCTCAGCCATTGTTTCCTAGCCTACTACATCCCAGCTAGACTTTGCTCGGTCAGCAGATACAGCATAGTATTGAAGCTTTCCTTATGTATGTTATTGTTTATGCACTATTGATTTCATGTGTGGCACGCATAGCTACTTTAGAGATTAGTGGCCCCCCGAGCACAATCCTAGTAGGCTATTGCCAGTGCATTGTCGGAGTACTTCTTTTATATGTTTGCCATTTACTACTGTCTATTCTTATAATTCTTCTTATGTCAATTTAAAGCCTTTAATATTACTTAATTGCCAGTGTGTTGCTTATTGAATTGCTGTTCAAAATCCGATACTTACTTCTTACGAGTATCCGAGAAGCATCTAACTTTATCAGAAGATTCCTTGCTCGATGCTCGAGGACTATTGTTTAACGTAACGTAATAGTGCCGATCCGAAGTAGAGGGTGGAGGACTTCTTAAGTTCTTAGTCAAGGGTGGATTACTTCGGCTTCGGCCAACACTATTCTTTGGTGTTGTTGTATTTACTTCTTTGTTTGATTGTTGACCAGACTAGATAACTCCCGTCTCTTTATTAGTCTGTTGTGAAACGCTAGTACCGAGTTCTTGTATACCCCGTTATAGCAGATAGAACTCTGGAGGGTATTGGTGTTTTTTGTTCGGCTGGCAGTACTCTGGGGTTGGGATCGTGTGTTTCCGTTGTGGCAGCGAGCCATACTCGAGTCCTGTTTGAGAGCCCTAGTGTACCCGAGTGCCCGGTCGTAACAAACGTTACCTAATAATATACACGTGGAAAATCGCAGAGGGTTTAGTACCAAACCTACATAGGCCTACTCCGATAGTCATGAAATTCAGTGATAGGAGAGGCTGGGAATGCGAAATCCCCCGGATGAATAACAGGGGTGCTATGGGCTCTCTGCGAGAGGGCTGGTTATCACACAGAGGCCCACGTCTCTTCAACAAACTCCCACGGCGAGTAAGAGACATGAGGGACATCTCGTTAGACAATTTCAAGAGAGACCTAGATGTCGAACTGCAAAAAGTGCCAGACGAGCCCATCCTCGCAAGGGAGCGAGCTGTCGCTTCAAACAGTCTACTGCACCAAATCACCACCCATAACGAGGGGCGTCGCGCTCCTTGGTGCCGCTAGAAGAGCGGCGAACACATCAAAAGGTAAGGATGTGTATGTTTAGAGCATATAAAATCCATATTTGTTTTCAAATAGTCCTATTGCAAAATAATTGGTGACCAACTTATTTAGTTATACTCAGTTTTTAATAGGTTAGGCCTAGGCCTACTTGAGGATATTTTAACGAAATTAACGGGACCATAGGATGATAGGTAAACATTTAGGCTAACCTAGGCCTATCTCCAAAATTAATGTTAAAATCGATTTGGAGCCTAAGGCCTAGTAGCCTAGCCTACTAGAATTTTACCCAAAACTGGATAGGCCTAGGCTTAGGCTAGGCTTAAGCATAGGCCTATGCAGGGTGTCAAACAACGCTGTTTTTTTGAGTGATAACGCAAATGAACTTTTTGTAGCCTATAATGATAACAGAAACTCCCCCAACCCCCTTTTTTTTTAAGAAACAAAAAAGGTAAATTGACATAATTTTGGTCTCTATATTTTCCATCTGGAATGCATTTAGATTGCAGAAAATACTGTTTTAGACACCTAAATTCTCAAAAAAATCACGGGGGGGGGGGGGCATGCCCCCGGGGCCCAGACCCCGCTAGAGCTCGCGCCTTCGCCGCTCCATAATGATAACAAAATAATAAACCATAATGATAACACAATTCATATTTTGTGGATTGACACCCTGGGCCGCCTATGGCTATGAAAGAAAACCAAAAACTTAGCCTAAATGCCAAAACTCTGGGCTGTCACATGGTAAAAATTTACCTAATTAAGTGATTTGGGCATTAGGCCTACCCTTAAAATCCATATAGGCTAGCCTAGATATGAAATATAGAGTGCGTTAAAGTTGTAAACAATTAGGCTACCATACCGAAAGCCTCATCGTGACTGATTACAAAACCTACTTCTTAAATTCTGAGCTGAAGAAACTGCCTGAAGCTGGATCTGCTGAATAGTCCACATCCACCGAGCCCGAGGGAGGTCGGTCATTGCTGTATGAAGTATTGGCAGACATATTTCACTGTAGTATCAGCACAAGAAAGCTGTAGAATATGACCCGAATCACCTGATGTGGCGGCCACTCGTCCACAACACTGACAGCCTCACAAAACCTTCTTCTTCTTCTTCTTGTGGACCATACCATCTGACACATAGGCTGCTTCTTCCACCAATATTAACAGAGCTTATAAAGATTCTCTGTTATCATTGGTCAAAATAGGTAAAGGACCCTCCTGATTGGCGAGTTCAAGATATTACGTTTTCTTAACATTTCGCACCAGAAAAAATTGACATACAGAATTTTATATCATAAACTATGATAATAATAATAATAATAATATAATAATAATAATAATACTTTATTTCAGACTCACACAGTACAGAGGGGACCATACTGGGGTCCATATATACCTTACAGTAACATAAATATATATAAATATATATAAGCTACTGTACATAGGCTACATAAAATAAAAAGAAATTAAATAATACCCAGCTTGCTATCATGTAGTTCACAGCACTGCCTCAACCAAAAACAGTGGTCATCAAACTACTGTGTTACCAAAACCACTGTCCTAATTGTGTACAGTACCATGCCTCACATCATTTAGCTTCCGGTACAGTATGTTGCTACAGTACAGTATAGGAATATCGGTACTGTACTGCACTATGAGGATCAGTACCGGTATGCTAATTCTGTAGAGTAGCAGACCTGAAATCATTACTTAAGGTTAAATATAGAGCAACTTCCTCCAGTGTGCCTGGATCCTGGAGGTGTACACTATGCTTGGAGTTTGTAGCATTTTAATGATCCTGTTCTCAGAAGTGTTAAGGCGCTGAATGAATTTATGTTAGCTTTCTAATGAGTGATTTGTAACAGTGTAAGTTCATATAGGCACATAGCGTACTTGTACTCTCATATTTTGAGAGCCCCAGAAACATTTTCATGATATTGTGATATGAGATACTTACTCTATTCACTGTAATTTTCTTATAGTTCCACCATAGTTGTGCTGTATACATTGGTGAGCAGTAGGAGTTGAACAATGTTATTTTTGTATCCCATGTGCACATATGAAATTTTCTTAATATTGAATTTCCCTGCATGTAAAGTTGCCTTCGCTGACGACCCATATCCTCATCATCTGAGCGATCACATGAAATATAGTGTCCTAGATACTTTACTTTACTTACTTCTTCTATAATTTCTTCATATAAATGGAATTTAGGTAGCTTTGATTTCAATAGAAGGTTAGATTTAAATATTATGATATTGCTCTTTATAGGATTAAATTTGACTGAATGTTCGATTCCAAATTGTTCACATACTCTTAATAATTTATCCAGTCCTGCTCCAGAGGGCGCGATTAAGGCTAGGTCATCAGCATACATGAGATGATTTACAATGGTGCTGCCAATACAGCACCCAGTGCGAGTCTTGTTCAACTCCAGACTAAGATCATCCATGTAGACGTTGAAAAGATACGGAGACAATATCCCCCCCTGCCTAACACCATTGGTTACGGCGAAAGAGCCTGACAGGATGTTGCCCCATCTTACACACATTTTCCTGTCTTCAGTGATGGATGATAACTTTCATGTTGATAAAATCACTGTAGATCAATTCATTATAAGTTGGCCAAAATTCTTAACTAACCTCTTTAACTAAAAAACCGACTATAACCTGTTCCAAATAGGTAGGCCAGCAATCGTGAACCCTAACCTCTGTAACTCAAAAAGGGCTAGAGGAAATGGGCTGTAAATTTCCACACCTTTTCCCTAGCTGACCCTTCCCAAATGGTAGAAATATTAGCTCGATTATTATTGTCAGTTGTGAGTTATAGAGGTTAATGTTCAAGAGTTTTGCCATACTTAGGCCTACTTGGAATAGGGTAGCCTATAGTCATAGTAGGCTACACAAAAAAGGAAAATTATGTCAGTGGCGGTATTTATACACGAAACCAGGCAAGAAGGGTGTTATGCCACGTTTTTGAGGAGCGAGATATATTCTGGTCGCACTTTCCAGCTCTGGGAATAGTAATTATTGTGCAGTAGCGGCAATGTTCTATCTATAGGCTATTTCCTCTTCAGGAGCTCCACCAGACTCATGAAGAAAATCACCTCACAACATGATGCACAGCTACTACAACAAGACTTGGACAAAACCATGAAGTGGTCAGAAGAAAACAACATGGCCCTAAACGGAGACAAGTTCGAGCTTCTAAGGTACGGGAACAAGAGAGCACTACAAAACGCCACCAACTACAAAAATGGACAGCAAGAAATTACTGCCAAGGACACAGTGAAGGACTTGGGAGTAAATATGAGCAGTGACGCCACTTTTTCCCAGCATATTACCAAAGCCACAACAACAGCAAAACAAATAGCAGGCTGGATCCTGAGAACCTTCCACACAAGAAATGAGAGGTGTATGTTAACACTGTGGAAGTCACTGGTCCTACCACGACTCGAGTACTGCTCTCAGCTCTGGTCTCCCCAAAAAGTAGGAGAAATAACATAAATTGAAGCCACCTAGAGGACATTCACCAGTAAAATCCATGGGTTTCAACACTTTAACTACTGGGAGAGACTCAAGGAGCTGCAGCTGTACTCACTTCAAAGACGTAGGGAGAGATACATCATCATCTACGTCTGGAAGATTTGGAAAAAAAGGTACCAAATCCAAACATCCAAGAGACTCAACACCTAAGGCGAGGAAGGCTGTGCTATGTGAGGACTACGCCGGGATCAACGCAAAAAATCAAATCCCTGATCCATCACAGCTTTGCATACAATGGAACCAGACTGTTCAACTGTTTACCAGCCCCTCTCAGGAACATGACCGGAGTGTCTCCAGACACCTTCAAGAAACACTTGGACATGTGGCTGGCCAAAATACCGGACCGGCCACCAACACCAGGATACCCCAGCGCCAACTCCAACCGACTCCTGGAATGGAGAGTGGAAGAAAGGGAGCTGCCTGATCGCAGTGGAGCCCCAGCTCAACTGTGTCGCTAACGGACGGAATACTACAAAGTGTAACAAAGTGTAAGTGTAGGAGGTCACAGGAGCCTGGGCCCGAGGAAGTATCTAGGCTATATACAAAGCCAATGTAGGACGTAAGGTGTATGTGTTCCCCAACAATTACCGGGGTAACTATAGGGCAAAGTACAAGGGAAGGCGTAAAGCACGACTTCGGATATATTCCGTTAACACTTGGATAGAGTCCCGGCACATCTACTATAGGTCTAGACCTCACTATATAACACTTGTACCACGAAAGAAAGTCGTAGATTCACTCAAACTGGGCGAAGAAAGCACTGGCACTGGACATTGTCAAGGACGTGGTGTCCCGGCTGCTCACACACAATTAAGCTGGCTAGACACAAGCTCAAGTCGGGCCTGAGGGACTCGTACTTCGGACCGTTTCGAACAAGCGAAATTAAGATCATCACACTTATTCCCCCCCCCCCCCTTATTACTGCGGCATCTGTGACTTGCCTTCAGTGATGCAGACGACGTACCTTTTAATATTATTTAGTTTTAGCTAATTTTCTGTATGTAGAGCTCTTTTAAGCTATGCTATTATACTCTATATGGTACAATCTTGACCGGAAATATAGCTGAATAAGCGAAATTAAGATCATCACACTTATTTCCCCACCCCCTGATACTGCCGCGGACCTTGGGTAACGTCCGCGGAGAAGGTGGCGGGGATCTGATGCCATAATTATACGCTTCACACACAGTCAGGATACGTCACAGACTCGGGTCGGGGCCGAAGAGCTCGAACAGGCGCTGAGAGTCAGGGATCCTCTGCACAGATCCTGGGGGTCTTGGGCGGCTCTTTCATGGTCCTTGTCTTGGTTTCCGGCGTGCTGTTGTTCCTAAGCGTCTGGGCCCGTCTCGGCTGCTCCTCTCGTACACTAAATCTGGGAAAGAAGGTAGCTTATCCACAACCATCAGATTGATCAAAATTAAGTCTTTCCGGGTGTTAGGGGTAGGCTCACCTGAGGGGTGATTGGTAAGCCGATACGCCTTAGTCGCTCCTCGTCAGGGACAGGCAAGAAAGTGACTGGAGAGTGACTGCGCAGGGGGTCGAGGGTGGTTTGTATCACAGACGGTGTGTTCTTAGTAGTCTGCATGGCAAAAAAGAGCAACAGAGCCACACTAACAACACAGGGTGTTACTGAGCCAGACTCATTCACCGTGCTCCCCCGGCAAGCATTATAGGTTACGCGGGTTTGCACTGGGTTAAGATCAAGATAGCAAGCGTTACTAGGTTACGTGCCTCGATCCCCAGCTGGTTCCTAGGCTGAGTCTAAGTCGAGCACCTTGCTTCCCCGGCAAGCATTATAGGTTACGCAGGGTTGCACTGAGTTACGATCCGGAGAGCAGGTGTTATAGGTTACGTGCCCTGATCCCCAGCTGGTACTGCGACAAGCCTTTCCCACCTTACGCTTAGTTGTGTCCTTTTCAACTTTAGGACTGTCTGTATAGTAACCAAAAATTGATTTTAAGCCAGCAGGCTGAATGCTTGTCGATGGTTTGGTTGGCTGAGGTAGTGTCTCTTCTAGCTGGTCTTGGTCGGTGTGGGCACTATGGGCGGCATGTTTGGGAAGGTATAGGGGGTATTGGATATGTTGGGTTGAATTGAGGGGCATCGGAAGATTCAAGGTGGTGGTGGACCGTCGACTTCCTGGGCAAGGTTTGAGTTTCCCCTGGCCTCTCTCGTCTATCTTCGTGTTCTTTCATGGTCGAAGTTGACGAAGAAGATGGTGGTGTAAAGTCAGTGAAAATAGGTTAGCCTAAACAGAAACCGGATGCGGAAATACCTTGAGCCGACCAGGCCAAGTGGGATATCTCTATTGGTCTAACTGGTAAAGTGTTTGCCTCACAACCCAAGGGTCCCGAGCTCAAGCCCCCACCAGGGCTTGATATTTTCGGGAGGCTATTCCCGCATCTAACAAAGTTTAGGTGTGTTGGTAAAATTGTTCAGATGGAAATTGAGAGTAAGATCGGAGCTCCATAAATCCTCTTTCGGGTATGGTGTAAAATCCTATTCTTACAGGACAAGAAAGGGGATAGGAGAGAGCAGGGAGTGTATGTGAGACTCACTTGGGTTGGGTTATGGAGTTGCCGGCCGCTCAAACGAGTTGCCAACTGGGCCGTTAGTGTGCCTGTGTAGCACAAGGTGCCTTGTGTGTGCGCTGCTCAGTGAAGTTGACTCACCATTCACCCGTTCGTCTCTCTGATGGACTCCGGTCGTTTCGGCTCAGGCTTGTTCCTCTCTGTTCGGAGCCTTCGCTTCCCGGACGGTGAAGTAGTGTAAAGTCAGTGAAAATAGGTTAGCCTAAACAGAAACCGGATGCGGAAATACCTTGAGCCGACCAGGCCAAGTGGGATATCTCTATTGGTCTAACTGGTAAAGTGTTTGCCTCACAACCCAAGGGTCCCAAGTTCAAGCCCCTGTCAGGGCTTGATATTTTCGGGAGGCTATTCCCGCATCTAACGAAGTTTAGGTGTGTTGGTAAAATTGTTCAGATGGTTGAGAGTAAGATCGGAGCTCCATAAATCCTCTGTCGGGTATGGTGTAAAATCCTATTCCTACAGTGGGCGGAGGGGTCACAATTTTGTGTTTGGCGATGTTGCATAGAGGCGATCCGGACGTGTTGTTTATGGAACTCCGGGGCTGGTAAAGCGTTCCTAGGCCGCATATCAAAGGGATCAAGAGACAGCCCTCCCCGAATCCCCGCTCACCCCACGCTCCTCTACCACACAAACGACCACACTGAGCAGCCACAAGGACCAGAACGGCTACCCACAGACCCAACAAGCCGGGCCAGGACCACTATATATAGGTGGTTCTAGCCCAGAACCAAAGCAACCAGCTAGGACATCTCAGTAGGAAGAAATACCATCGAAGGCCTCCATCCAACATCAATATGTCGTTGGCTATCGTTCTGGTTTTGGGGCAGACTAGGGAAATTTGTTCGCAACTGTTCCCATATGTAGGTATAGCCTATCTATACATTATTGTCCAATGACCTAATCACAACTGAATCAGCTATTGGTTGCAGCAGACTTGGAAAACTATAGATCTCATTCAGTTGGGCGTGAGATTGATGTTTGTGCTGGAGATCCTGAACTTGTTTGCGGCTTACAATAGCCTTCTGTTTAGAAGTATATACCTATTTATACCATTTTGTGTTTTGAATATACTGATGACCTCAATGTGGTTGATTTTTAGTAGCCTATACCTCTTCCATCACATAGAACTGACATAATTTTTGCACTGTCTTGAGTGTCTGTTCTTTCATAGTTTCTTGCCAGTTATCTTGTTGTGTAACACAGTGGAAGGCATTAAGGATATGCCAATACAGTATGTGTTTTCTCAACCTTAAAACCATATATCTATCTCATGTGCAATTGTGTCTAAAACACATAGAACACATTTACACGGTAGTTATCCACATTTTGATAACACTGGACTTCAGTGCCATAAGTGGCACTATACTTGTATTGTTCAGGGATTTTATTTCTCCTGCCTTGTCTAGGAATCACAGATGGATTCATCCTTTTCTTTGGCGCTTCTAAAAACCTCCTGGAACTTCTCATTTCCTAAAGTTCTTAAGTTCTGTAGAACTTCATCTACAATATTGTAGGGTGTTGCCAAATCGAGGTCTTTATACTGTAATGGATTAGATGCACATACAGTCTCACGAAAAACTGGAGTGGTGATCTCAAGACAAATAAGAAATTCAAAGCTAATGCTCTTCAGTAATGCTTTTCAGTGGGAGGGCCACATTATATATTTGGCACATTTTCGCGGGCCATAGGAAAATCGCTAATAAAGTAAAGATGCCACAGTCCAGGCACTTTCAAGACATAGGGCAAAAGGGGCAGGTGCTTTCATGGGCACCCCCAGCACCCCCCGTCTGCACGTGCCTGCTCTTGCCCTAGCTTCAGGGAAGCCCTTTATAGGGACCTACCATCTGCCACAAAAACTACCAAAATAATATGTCATAGGTGGCATAATTAAGTATTTAAGTTACCTGTGGAATATGTCATATGAATCGGATGCCACTTTGACAAGAACAAAATAAAGACTCAAGAAATATTAAGCTTAATTCTGTCCAAGCGCTTTTATGCCATTTCTATGTCATAAACCTTTAAAATCCCAAGGAATAACAGAAATGTTGCTTAATACAAGGACTGCGACGTTACTCTTGGAATGTTACACTGGGCGAATGCGACGTTCCTTTCAGAAGATGACACTTATAAAAAAAAAAAAAAAAAAAAATGCACCAGTGCCGGTGAAATGGAAGCAATATGTGATTAGGTCTCCTTACCATTACCTATTCTCTTCCCCTATCGTGTGTTTTACCACCACTCCCCTCCTTCTCATCTACCCCCCCCCCCCCCTTTCTCCCTCAACTTTCCCCTCCTCCTTTATTCTACTTTTTTCCCTCCTGGGCCTCCCCCACTCCCTATACTTCCTCCCGCCTCAAATATGTTCAGTCGCCCCACCCTCCTCTACGAGTCTACATACATACATACGTATTGTGACGCACCCAGTGCGTGGCAACGTAACCTGATTGTACTCCTTGGTACTCCACTGTACCACCACGGTACCACGCTGTACCATGCTGGCTGCTTATATTGAGTGTGACAACGTATAACTATGTTCTTTGTATCTCTGCAAAGGTCTCGTCATTTGCTAACCAGTGGTGGGTTTTGTTTTAAGCCATGTCGAGACCTTCCATTTAATATGTAGTATCAATAGAGAAGTTGATAGATGAGATGATAGGAATTCAGAGAGAGAGAGTGAGTTAGACTTCAGAGCGAGAGGGTAGCGGTGCGCCACGCTGCCGGGGGGGGTGGTTGCCAGACGTATGGACCGGTTGGCAGCCCTGCGCTTATAGCTAGGTGCGACAGGGTTGGTAGTACATTGCCGCCTGCATATGCTGCCTGGCTGCCCATGTTGTCGTACTGCACATTGCATGGAGGCTCGCTGTGTGTTCCATGATCAGGTTGCCTAGAACCTTTGAGATTCTAACATCCCTTGCCCTCTCTCCCAATTTCTCACGGTTGCACTCTTTCTCTCTGACGACATTACTCTCATTTCATTCTTCTCTCTATTTAAATGCATACCCTTCCCTTGAGGTCCTAAAGGAGTTTCAGCACTCACCTCTCGTATTACTCTTAGGACAAGCATATATTTACATGTATTAGATTTAAGGGGTTAATGTGAACAGCGATCTTCTTGATGAGGATAGTTGGTGAACGTTCTACATGTTCACGAGTTATATGCCCAGCTCATCATCCAATTTGTGACTAGACTAGTGCCATGTGTAAGAGCCCGACCATGCCCAGGAGTTGTCTGTAGAGGGGTGAGGACTTAGCCTTGATTTGCCTACCGAGCCAGGAGCGAGTGTAGTACCAGAGACTACAGCTCGCTCGTAGTGCCGGTATAGTAGAGTAACGTAATTTATCTGTCCTTGTGTTCTCTGCAGTCTTTTCCTGGGTTCTCGCTTTCGGTGCTGGGACTCGTTGTTCCTGTGACTTGGCCTGCTAGCTAGAACACATGGGGATGATGAGTGGGTTATATCTTTATTTTACTATGCATTGCAGCTCTCTTTAAGTTTATGTATGTAACACTTTACAATACACATTACTCACACACAAGACAACACTATTAATACTTTCATGTATCAATTAACTGCACTGTCGTTTTGCTGCTGTGTCCGGAGTTCTGTTGCGTAGGGCGCATACAGACTCAGAGGGGAGACAGAGTGAGAGAAGCGAAGTAGCCTATGCGGTAGTAGGCTACCGGCGCAGTACTGTTGCCTGCAACCTTTTAGTTATTCCAAGTATAGATTCATTCTTATAATAAGTGACTACTATTTATGTTCCTTCCATGTGTATTATTAGGTATCTACTGGATCATGAACATCTTGTATGCTACATGCTAGTGCATGTTAGTAGGGGACAGTTATTCTAGTGCACGCGCTTTCAAGTAGGCGTGTACATTTGTCATTTAGCATTTCACTGTCATACCTTTAGCCTGCTTCTATTCTACATTATTAGAGGCTTAATATTAACGTAGTTTCTTGAGTATTGCATTTCTTTATTAATAACGTAACCTATAAATGTCTGAGGGAGTTTAGCCTCATAGCCTACCCCTGTTGTACACTTTCGCCGAGTTAAGGTACCTCGTTACCATAGACGATAACTCTGTAGGGCGTTGGTGCTTTTGTTGTCTGGAGCATATAGTATTTGGGACTGGAATCGAGCGTGTCGTTGTCACATAAGCCATTTCTGTCCTACGATCAAGAATCCCGAATATGTATTGCCGATCCAGCCGTAACAAAATGGCGACCTTGCACAAGATTCAGTAGTATCCTATCACATGTTTTTTGGAGAACTATTCTATGCTACCTAGTAGAGCTGGCTAGAATTTTCTTGCATATTGGAGGAATTTTTATTGTGTCATTATTGTATTGGTGGACTTGCAGATTGTTTCGTTAGGGGTGTCTAGAGTAGAGTCATTCAAGCATCTTTAACATTTTGTGAGTCGAGACTGCAATTAGTAATAAGCACTTCTTTTTTTTTATGAACAGCAATTGTATAACCAGCACTATGTCTAATGACTCATCATTTACGGGGGAGGATAACACGGTACAGCCTAGTAACCAGCAAGTACAACAGATGTTTAGGGAGGGGAGTGTTATAAGTGGAGAGAGGGATGCCCGGGCATTTTTGCAGACACCTTTGACCGAACAGCGCCTGCAGGCTATTGATTGTTACGGTCTTCGCTGTTTAGCCACGGTTTTGGGGCGGGACTGTCCTGACAGTTGGCCCAAGAAGAATTTGGTGGCATGTTTGTTGGGTGATGGCGATGGGGCGGTGGGTGGAGTGGGGTCTTGGGGGGTTCCCTCCAAGCCTCCATTCCACTCTACCCCTGAGCTGGGCCCTCAGCCAGCGAGTCTTAGCACGATGCAGCAGGAGGGTTCTCAAGGGCAAGCTGGCTTACCCGTAAACACGTCTCGGTGTGGATCCCCCATTTTGTGCTCTCCCCCCCCAGGCCTGTCTCCTGAGATGTTATTTCAGCTAGAACTAGCTAAGTTTAAGCTGCAGGAGACTCAGATACAACAGGCTAGTATAGAACGCATAGAGGTTGCTAGAATCCAAGCCAATCAGGATGCAACCAGGTACCAGGCTGAAATGGATGTCGAGAAGTCTAGAGTAGAGACCACGGGGCGTCATCTCGGTGGTGGGCACCGGGTTACAGACTCACTTTCGCATTTAATTAAGTTAGTACCCGCATTTGATGAGACAGCAGTGACTGAGTTTTTTGCTCGTTTCGAAAAGAAGTGTCGTGAGTATGACTGGCCGGAGGTTAAATGGGCAGCATTAGTTTCATCACGTTTAGTGGGTAAGGGGTTGAAAGCCTACGATGCACTGTCACTGGACGAGAGTGTAGTGTATGGACTGGTGAAGGAGGCTGTGCTCCGGGCCTACGAACTGCAACCCGAAACTTATAGATTGAAGTTCCGTGGCGTGAATAAGAAGAGCGACGTCAGTTTTATGGAGCACGCACGGGACTTAACAGATGCATGTAATAACTGGTTTCGGTCCGAGCACGCAGAGTCGGCTGAGGAAATTAAGCAACTTTTCTATCTGGAACAGTTTTACAAATGTACTGGAACCGATCTAACGCTGAACATTAAGGAAAAATGTCCCAAGACAGTAGAGGAGGCTGCCAAGATGGCAGACCTCAGATTATCATTGATTCGTGGTTGCGGTGCCGCTCAGAGGGCTGAGTCAGGGCAGAAGGGGCGCTATACCCCACCCACCAGAGTTTTCGATAATAACAAATCCTATGACACACATAACCACACTAAATGCATTGCACCTAATAACACCTACAAACACAAGCCTCTCCCGTTTACTAAAGGTCAGGCCCCTTCTTCGCCCGCACAAGGGAAGAAGCCCATTGGGGATGTGAAATGTTACAAATGTCAGAAGCTAGGCCATTATTCACGTGAGTGCCCTAGTAACACTCCCGCTAAGCCGGTGTCATTGGTTCACAGTATCGGTGTGTCTCTGAAGGCTGCAGCAACTGCCCGGGGTAGGTTGTCAGCAGCTGAGGCACACGCGGTAAAGAAGCGTACGGAAGGCTCGACACCTGTCCGGGACACTTTCTGTAGCCATCGGGGACACGGGTTTGTGAGGTGGGGGAGTGAACTACGGAGGGTTGACTTGCTGAGGGATACGGGGGCTTCGCAAACTTTGTTGAGGAACTTCACAGGGAAACCGATAAATGCGGCCAGAGTTGTTGTGGTGCAGGGTATAAATGCTACGAGGTCATACCCACTTGTGAGGTTGGAGTTGAGAGTGGGAGAGGTGTGCAGGGAGCTGGATGTAGGGATCGTTGAGTGTTTGCCAGTTGAGGGCGTCGACCTTCTTCTCGGCAACGACTTTGCGGTGCCCACTTCCGGGACTCCACCCTTAGTCGTTGCCGAGAGGGCGGCCGATGTGGATGGTGAGAATCGGGAATGGGTTGGGAGGTGCCAACAGGATGAGATGGCCTGTGTGGTAACCCGATCTCGCTCTGCGGCTCCTGCACAGCCTAGCACTCAACCTCGGGGACAGTGGAGGAAGGATCAGGAGAAGGTTGCTAAGGGCAGGAAAAGGGACATTGATTCTGCTGCACTTCTCGGTGATTCGGTACTTGGACCTATAATAAACACGGGAGTTGACTCTGGCCCAGATATGGTGTGTAACAAGGCAGAGTTGGGTAAGACTTCGCGTGAGGCAAGAGCTGTAGCGAGAGCCACTAAGGCAGTAGAGCCTACTAGCCGGGGTAATGTCTTATTACAAAACCATCTTGATGCATTGACGCCCAGGGACATTAGTGAGCAGCAGCTGCAAGACGCTAGCCTAGCTCGTTATAGCAATGGTGCCATAGAGTTGGAGGAAGATGGGGATGCGAAGCCGGGAGATTTCTTTAGGCTCAACAGGATATTGTACCGCAGATTTCTAGACCCCAAATCGAAGTGGGAGGGCGGTGCGAGGGTAGTAGACCAGGTGGTTGTTCCAAATAAGTATAGAGAGTCCTTATTGTGTCTGGCGCATGATGTGCCGGTGGCGGGTCATTTGGGGGTAACAAAAACATTGGTGGCATTGGGCAGGTTTTTCTGGTGGCCTGGGGTCAAGGCTGATGTCTGTGCATGGGTGGCTGGGTGTGCGACCTGCCAGACAACGGGGAAGCCTAACCAGACAATCCCGAAGGCACCTTTGTTTCCCATACCTGTCACCGGGCCTCCGTTCAGCAAAGTTGTAGTAGATTTGGTTGGCCCTTTCCCGCCTACTAGTAGTGGCAATAAATTCCTGTTGACAATCATGGATGTGGCTACGAGATACCCGGACGCAT
>JBAKBP010032223.1:0-23422 GCA_037953745.1 Lithodes maja
CAATCTACATGTAGCGGTACATGTAATTCAAATATAATCAGTGTTCATCCATCAAAAACTAGCATATTTAAAAAATAAACTTACTGTCGATGCCTCCTAGCTTGATCTCCCTTATACTCGTACCTGAAACTCACAAGTTGTAAATTACTTATACTGTGCCAAAGAAGATATTTGCATTGTTTAGAAATCTGAAAATGTGTGTCTAACCAAAAATAGTCACCCAAACGAGTTACTAACGTTGCTTGACTTGGCTGAACTAATTTTGAGGTCAAATTGGCTAATATCTCCTTATAACTGTATTCTTGTTCCAGTGCAGTTCAGATCAGATAAGTCCGATATATTTAGGGCAATTTTGTGCAGATTAAGAAGGATAATGTAAGGGGTTTTATAAAATGGGTTATAACTCAAATGGAATGGGTAGTTATTAGTATTTACCTTAGTTCATAGGTTTGATCATGAATATTGACGAATCGATTTCATGCTGAGACGGCCATTTTTCAGCTTGAACTCCATTCTGGTGACAGGCCGGTCTCTTTCGACCCTTGTTATTTCACTCCATTAGTTTTGAGATTTTAATACCTTGCCTAATCATTAGATGCCCTAGAATATGTATTTACATTAGTTATTATTGCACCCCATCATAAGTTAGTTGCTATACTTTACATGATCTTTTAGTTACCCTACAACAATACCTATCATAATGACTTGTTATACATTAGCCATATTTAAACAGTAGCTCTCCTAAACTATTGCTTCTTGCGGGTCAGCTTTCGTACTTAAGCTCTTTCTATAGTTACCCGGGCCTAGGAGATTACCTATCATGAGCTATTTATCATAGCCTACGTGTCTTTGAATATTGTACATCAGAAGTTACGACGCATTACCTGATCTTATAACAGTCCTATGATAATACCTGCCATTAGTTGTTAGTGTGTTTTACATGTCTTTGAATGTTATTTACTATGCTGTACCTGATCTTATAAGTGTCTTACGATATAAGCCATCATAAGTTAAGACTTAAACAGTACCATATATGATTATATAACTATACTAGAGCTCCAAGCCCACCAATCCGATATAAAACAATGGTTGGGAGGCTATTATTAAACAACCTCGGTTCAGTGGAGTGTGGATAATTAACAGCCTAACATTTCTCAAGGCCTTAACCTTTTAGAAACTATTTTGTTCACAAATGTACTGTATGAGATAATGTGAGTTAAATTCACTCCAGCATCCCCAAGAAAAATAAATATCTGAAATGATTGAAATAATTTAAAAAATGGAAGAACATCATAAGCGTGAGTGTGATTTTCAAAGGACTTTGTAAACGATTTAACGTATACAGTGTTGATGTATTGTATAAGTATGAATTATTTTGAATTCGTATATAGCTATTTATAAATTTAGGTGTCTTGGTTCAATGTGCAAGTAACTATGCCATAGTAGCCACCTTCACCTCCACAGGATTACAAAATTAGTTCAAATAAGCACACAACAAATAATTTTCCTCCACATCATCATATATACTTATATATATATATATATATATATATATATATATATATATATATATATATATATACTGTATATATATATATATATATATATATATATATAATATATATATATATATTTATATATATATTATATATATATACAGTATATATTTTTTTTTTTTTTTTTTTTTTTTTCTATGTGATTGAGGGAGGCAAAAGGCATAACTGCCTATAGCGAGTGCCTCCCCCATAGTTGAAAGAGTGACAGGGCCAAAATCAAGGGACGTTCGAGCCAAAATGCCTGGACACACGGAGTTTGAAGCAATTTAAGTCATAGGAAGAGGGAAAGACTGATTCTGGGAGAGAGTTCCAGAGCTCAGATGTTGAGTAGAAGAAAGTTTGAGAGTAACGTTTCACTCTTGGGTTGGAGAGTTGCACAGAGTAGGGGTGGGATTGAGTTGCAAGACGGGTACCACGTGCCCTACGTAAAGGAGGTGGTATGCACTGGGATAGCTCTGAGGAACACTGATTATTATAGTAGCGATAGAATAGCGAGAGAGATGCAACATTGCGGCGGAGACAGAGAGATTGCAGAGAGTTGGTGAGTGGACGGGAGTTAATGATACGAAAGGCCTTCCTTTCAACTTTGTCTAGGAGAGCGGTGTGAGAGGAACCTCCCCACACATGTGAACAATACTCAATACAAGGGCGCACTATGCCCCTGTACAGAGCAAGAAGCTGTGCAGGGGAAAAGAACCCCCTAAGGCGGTTGAGCACACCCAGCTTCTGGGAGGCTGCCTTAGCAAGACTGGTAATATGGTCCTTCCAAATGAGAGCAGAAGAAAAAGAGACACCAAGAATATTGAGAGAAGATGAAGGGTTGATTTTTGTATTGTTGAAGAATAAGGGATAGTCCGCTGGGAGATCCTGACGGGTAGATAGATGGAGAAATTGGGTTTTGGAAGCATTAAAGTTAACAAGGTTTTCTCTGCCCCAATTGGAAATAGTATTTAGATCAGAATTTAAGAGTTCTATGGCTTCATTACGTTTGTCGTTGAGGGATTGCTGGCTGGGGCGTTCTGAAAAACTAATGGAGTAGTGTAAGGTTGAGTCGTCTGTGTATGAATGGATGGGAATTAAGGTACAGTTAAGGAGATCATTTATAAAAATTAGAAAGAGAATAGGAGATAGGACAGAGCCCTGAGGAACACCGGAGTTTATAGGGTGAGGAAGTGAACAATGGCCGTCCACAACCGCAGCTATGGAACGGCCGGAAAGGAAATTAGAGACAAAGGCACAGATGGAGGGATTGAAACCGAAGGAGGGTAGTTTAGAAATTAAAGATTTATGCCAGACTCTATCGAAGGCTTTCGATATGTCTAGTGCAATAGAAAAAGTCTCACCGAAGTCCCGAAAGGAGGATGACCAAGAGTTAGTAAGATATGAAAGAAGATCACCAGTAGAGCGACCCTTAAGGAAGCCATACTGGCGATCTGAGAGCAGATTATGAGAAGAGAAATGCTTAAGAAATTTGGAAGCAAGAATAGTTTCAAAAACTTTAGAAAGACAAGAGATAAGAGCAATTGGACGATAGTTGGAGGGTTCGAGAACGGTCACCCTTCTTTGGACAGGTTGAATGTGAGCAAACTTCCAGCATGAAGGGAAGACGTTAGAGGATAGACAGAGACGAAAGAGTTTGCCTAGGCAGGGAGTCAGCACGGAAGCACAGTTTTTCGAGAACAACAGGAGGAACACCGTCCTGAACATCTCATATAGTATATGAGATGTACTAGTTACTGTTGTGTATATTGTTATATAGACCTTAAAGCCACACACAGGCTCACCCAAACCTAGTGGATTGTTACACTTACATTCTTCCAATGATTCTCCTCTGGTAAATGGTGAATTAAATTTTATAATAAATCAGCAGTCTGCAATAGTATGCATTCCGTCTAATACTCGATAGCAATTCAAAATAGCTCTTAAATGTTGACAAAAATATACAGTAGGTGTTGGCTGATATTGGCGAAAAATATCGCTCGTGTAACTAACGTAACACGTCCAAACTTTTAATAAATTTTACAAAAATCCCTTAAGTCGTTTAGTATAATGACGAAATTCGTTAATGTTAGTGTAGCTATTCCACTAATTTCTCATGTAAGGAAGCACGCAACCCACGACCATCGACAGGGTTAGTCGAATATTTGTGTACCCCTTTTGACCTTTACATTTTCTTCCTACAGCATGTAGAGTAAAATCTCCTAAACGTAGCCAAAATATATTTAAATTGCCCCATATATAGATATATAGTATATATATATATTATATATATATATATATTTATGCACTGAACTATCCAACTCTAGCTCTTCCCAAGCTTTCTGGCATCTAGCCAAAAACCTCTCCAACAATTTCTCTTCCTCGTCTTTCCCTCCCCTTTTCCACTCTGATAGCACAACCATCACTTCTTCCTCTGACAAAGCTAAACTCTTCGCTCAAACTTTTGCTAGAAACACTACCTTGGATGATTCCGGTGCTATTCCTCCCTCTCCACCCTCCTCTCTCTTACTTATGCCTAATATCCTAATCTCTTCTAAAGATGTACTTTCTACCCTCTCTGGACTTAATACTAATAAGGGTGTACGGTCCGGACGGTGTTCCTCCTGTTGTTCTCAAAAACTGTGCTTCTGTGCTGACTCCCTACCTAGGTAAACTCTTCCGTCTCTGTCTATCCTCTAACGTCTTCCCTTCATGCTGGAAATTTGCTCACATTCAACCTGTCCCAAAGAAGGGTGACTGCTCTCAACCCTCCAACTATCGTCCAATTGCTCTTATCTCTTGTCTTTCTAAAGTTTTTGAAACTATTCTTGCTTCCAAATTTCTTAAGCATTTCTCTTCTCATAATCTGCTCTCAGATCGCCAGTATGGCTTCCTTAAGGGTCGCTCTACTGGTGATCTTCTTTCATATCTTACTAACTCTTGGTCATCCTCCTTTCGGGAATTCGGTGAGACTTTTTCTATTGCACTAGACATATCGAAAGCTTTCGATAGAGTCTGGCACAAATCTTTAATTTCTAAACTACCCTCCTTCGGTTTCTATCCCTCCATCTGTGTCTTTGTCTCTAATTACCTTTCCGGCCGTTCCATAGCCGCGGTTGTGGACGGCCATTGTTCACTTCCTCACCCTATAAACTCTGGTGTTCCTCAGGGCTCTGTCCTATCTCCTATTCTCTTTCTAATTTTTATAAATGATCTTCTCAACTGTACCTCAATTCCCATCCATTCATACGCAGACGACTCAACCTTACACTACTCCATTAGTTTTTCAGAACGCCCCAGCCAGCAATCCCTCAACGACAAACGTAATGAAGCCATAGAACTCTTAAATTCTGATCTAAATACTATCTCCAATTGGGGCAGAGAAAACCTTGTTACCTTTAATGCTTCCAAAACCCAATTTCTCCACCTATCTACCCGTAAGGAACTCCCAGCGGACTATCCCTTATTCTTCAACAATACAAAAATCAATCCTTCATCTTCTCTCAATATTCTTGGTGTCTTTTTTTCTTCTGCTCTCAGTTGGAAGGACCATATTACCAGTCTTGCTAAGGCAGCCTCCCAGAAGCTGGGTGTGCTCAACCACCTTAGGGGGTTCTTTTCCCCTGCACAGCTTCTTGCTCTGTACAGGAGCATAGTGCGTCCTTGTATTGAGTATTGTTCACATGTGTGGGGAGGTTCCTCTCACACCGCTCTCCTAGAGAAAGTTGAAAGGAAGGCCTTTCGTATCATTAACTCCCGTCCACTCACCAACTCTCTGCAATCTCTCTCTCTCCGCCGTAATGTTGCATCTCTCTCGCTATTCTATCGCTACTATAATAATCAGTGTTCCTCAGAGCTTTCCCAGTGTATACCACCTCCTTTACGTAAGGGCACGTGGTACCCGTCTTGCAACTCAATCCCACCCCTACTCTGTGCAACTTTCCAACCCAAGAGTGAAACATTACTCTCAAACTTTTTTCTACTCAACAGCTGAGCTCTGGAACTCTCTCCCAGAATCAGTCTTTCCCTCTTCCTATGACTTAAATTGCTTCAAACTCCGTGTGTCCAGGCATTTTGGCTCGAACGTCCCTTGATCTTGGCCCTGTCACTCTTTCAACTATGGGGGAGGCACTCGCTATAGGCAGTTCTGCCTTTTGCCTCCCTCAATCACATAGAAAAAACAAACAAACAAATAATAATATATACTGTATATAGTAGTATATATCGGCCTCGAACCACCAACCGTGAAGACGAGTGTCCATGCTTTAATCAACTCGGCAGCAGCGTGTTAAAAAATACTCAACTTTTTCCTATTTACATTAAGGAGTATGGAAATTCTACTCTAAGAAAGTATTCCATTTCATACACAAGTCGTAGGACCCATCTTTCAGGATACCATACAGGGATTTTTACAAGCTAACAATAATCGTCACATTGTCTACTGCAATCAGATGGAGAATTTTAGCATGACTATTCAGATTAGAAAAGACCGCTGGGTTTCAAAGTGATTAAATTCTATCTTAGATATCCGTTTGTATTCGAAATGTCATTCTTAATTTGATCAAAGTCAACTAGACGTAACTAGAGTAAAATAATATAGTAATAATGTATTATATGAGGTTAACACTATAGAACCATATAATATATCACATCCAAAAGTTTGTATTCAATATTATAATGTCTTAATTATAATTTGCCATTAATATTACTTTAATGGGACTTTAAATAAATACTGATAATTACAGCAGGTTGAACGTGTAACCGTCTAAGTTGTAATATAATATTGTCAATAATGCAGCCTATCCTGTGACCGTATATAATGGAGGCTCTTATTAACAGTACAATACATAGGTTCAGTCAAGTGTGGATAATTACTAGTATTGCTTGGCTCAGTTCATCGACCAACGTTTAATGCAATCCTTTTAATTAAATACTTTTTTATATCTTATTCCAGCTACCTCCAGATTATTGTATTCAGAGTTATTGACTAAGTAATTAAGATCACAACACTTGTAGAATACGTATGTCTTGTCTACAATCAGTAATCAAGTAACCACATTGTAATTATTACTTGTTTAACTATATATACAGTATATATATATATATATATATATATATATATATATATATATATATATATATACAGTATACACATATGTGTGTGTGTGTGTGTGTGTGTGTGTGTGTGTGTGTGTGTGTGGAGATAGATAGATAGATAGAGAGAGAGAGAGATAATTCGCTTGATCATTCAATAGTTTTGAAGACTCAATTTTGTTAGACCTTGATCCATTTCTGAATTATTCCTGTTTACATAAAGTATATATTTTGGCCTGGTGGGTATATCATAAATCGCTTGTATGGATGGAAGCGTAAATAGCGGAACAGGAAAGTGGCCATTTAATTAGTTATAAACCAAGAGAGCTAGATGGCCGGAAACCCCCCTACCATTTTAACTGGTTCAATTATCCCGCCAATCCCAATGACTCCATCAGGAGCCTATAACATTGGTCACGGGGCAGGCTGGGTTGGTGGGGGGGCTGCAAAGGTTATTATATACTGTAGATGGCTATATTAGGTTTCACTCTCTCTCTCTCTCTCTCCATCAGACTGTCCCCTGACAACGACTCCACAAAATGCTCTCGACTACTACCTTCTACTCTTACTATTAACTTCTGCAACATTCGTGGCCTCTCCTCTAACTTCCACTCTGTGGTACACCACCTCTCCTCTGCCAACCCTGATCCTTTCTCACCGAGACACAGTTGTCTGGGACTACTGACAGCAAACACTTCTCTGTATCCTCCTACTATCTCTATCCTCAGTTTCGAGCCAAAGGTGTATGTTGCGTCTATGTACGCAACAATCTTGTTGTCTCTTGTGTTCCCAACTTAGATTCTTCTGAATTCTCAACTCTCTGGCTAAAGCTTTCTTGTCACTCTCAAACTAAATATTTCTGAGCTGTTTATCTGTCCCCTAATTCTACTGACTATCCAAAATTCTTCGACTATCTACCTTCTAAAGTGGAACATATTCTAACCATCTCTCCTTTCGCAGAAATCTGCATCTTAGGAGATTTCAACGTTCACCACCGCAAATGGCTCTCCTCTGTTTCCACTGACCAACTTGGTGAACAAGCCTGCATCTTTTCTATCCTAAATGACCTAGAGCAGTTAATCCAGCAAGCAACCCACCCGTATCCCGGATCGCTTCGGAGATCGGCCCAACATTCTTGATTTATTTCTAACCTCTAATCCTTCCGCTTATACTATAAAGCTTTTCTCTCCTTTGGGCTCCTCTGACCATAAACTAATATCTGTCACTCGTCCTATCTCTCTGGTACGGCCCTCCGATCCTCCCAACCGGTGGCACTTGTGGCACTTTGGCGCTGCCGACTGGGAGGCACTTCGGCAGTACTTCTTTGATTTCCCTTGTAATGACTTTTGCTTCCGAGGCCGGGGACCCTCGGAGAGTGCTGAACGCATCACCGAGGTATTCCTCTTGGGCATGGAAGCATACATTCCATTTTCTTTCTTTCAGTCTAATGCAAGATAATCTTGGTTTACTCACGCTTGTTCTATTGCTGTCCGCAACAAGGAGGAAGCATACAAACGGAACCGACACCGTAAAACTCAAGAATCTTATTCTTCCTATCTTTCTGACTGGAATCAAGCCAAATCTGTTCTTCGACTTGCCAAGCACTCTTTCATCAATAACAAATGCACTGAACTATCTAACTCTAGCACTTCCCAAGCTTTCTGGCATCTAGCCAAAAACCTCTCCAACAATTTTTCTTCCTCGTCTTTCCCTCCCCTTTTCTACTCAG
This sequence comes from Lithodes maja, assembly GCA_037953745.1. Classification (NCBI taxonomy): domain Eukaryota; kingdom Metazoa; phylum Arthropoda; class Malacostraca; order Decapoda; family Lithodidae; genus Lithodes; species Lithodes maja. The sequence continues at coordinate 8,359 of JBAKBP010032223.1, forward strand.
ATGGCGCAACCATCACTTCTTCCTCTGACAAAGCTGAACTCTTCACTCAACCTTTTGCTAGAAACTCCAACTTGGATTATTCCGGTACTATTCCTCCTAATCTCTTCTAAACACGTATTTTCTACCCTCTCTGGGCTTAATACTAAGAAGGCGTACAGTCCGGACGGTGTTCCTCCTGTTGTACTCAAACACTGTGCTTCCGTGGTGACTCCCTGCCTAGGCAAACTCTTTCGTCTCTGTCTCTCCTCTAGCGTCATCCCTTCATACTGGAAGTTTGCTCTCATTCAACCTGTCCCAAAAAAGGGTGACCGCTCTCAACCCTCATCTATCGTCCAATTGCTCTCATCTCTTGTATCTCTTAAGTTATTTAAACTAGTCTTGCTTCCAAATTTCTTAAGCATTTCTCTTCTCATAATCTACTCTCAGATCGCCAGTATGGCTTCCTTAACCCGGCAGCTGCTGGGAGACTCTTAAGAGGTTTTACTGGGCAACTGCGGGGAGACTCTTAAGATCCTAGGCCTAAAAAATAACTTTTAAGAGGCCCCAGTAGCACTTGATTTTTTTTGTTTTCCCTCCATACCTCATATCACTTCTCCACATCTGTCAAAGTCCCCTCCTTCCCCCCTTTCCCCCCCCCCTTCAATTATCGCCTATTTTTCTCTTATTCCTGTAATTATTGGTTTATTTATGGCGCCAAAAATCTCCACCCGGTTCCAAGGTGGAAAGGGAGGGGTGTGGAAGGAGGAGAGAGAGAGAGTAGTAGCCCAGCTACCTCCAGTCTCTCACCAGATCTCGCGAGAGGTGGGGTTGCCTCGCTCTGCTCCATATTTCATGACTGGACCGCTTCGTATTTATTCGCGATTATGACCATCTAAACACTATTCCCACTTATTTTATTGTTGTAACATGTTACTATCTTCATATTAAACGTAAAATAGGCGCATATGGATAAGTGTTAATTATATTTATGGTAAATTAATTTTTTTTGTGAGGAATGTATCTAAATACCTATGCACAGGGGTATGGTGTATACTACAGGGGCTGCGCAGCTGAGAGGTTAAGGGTCGCTCTACTGTAGGAATAGGTTTTTACACCATACCCGAAAGAGGAGTTTTGGAGCTCCGATCTTACTTTCTTAACAATTTTACCAACACACCTAAACTTCGTTAGATGCTGAAATAGCCCCCCCAAAATATGCCATGAGCTGGGATTGAACCCGGGACCCTTAGGCTGTGAGGCAGTCACTCTACCAGTTAGACCAAGAGAGCTATCTCTATTGGTCTAACTGGTAGAGCGACTGCCTCATAACCCAAGGGTCCCGAGTTCAATTCCCGGCCAGGGTATATTTTCGGGGAGGCTATTTCAGCATCTAACGAAGTTTAGGTGTGTTGGTAAAATTGTAAAGATGGTTGAGAGTAAGATCGGAGCTCCATAAATCTTCGTTCGGGTATGGTGTAAAAACCTATTCCTGCAGGACACTACTGGTGATCTTCTTTCATATATTACTAACTCTTGGTCATTCTCCTTTCGGGACTTCGGTGAGTCCTTTTCTATTGCACTAGATATATTGAAGGCCTTCGATAGAGGCTGACACATATCTTTAATTTCTAAACTACCCTCCTTCGGTTTCTATCCCTCCATCTATGCCTTTGTCTCTAATTTCCTTTCCGACCGTTCCATAGCTGCGGTTGTGGTTGGCCATCGCTCACTTCCTCATCCTATCAACTCTGGTGTTCCTCAGGGCTCTGTCCTATCTCCCATTCTCTTTCAAATTTTCATAAATGATCTTCTCAACTGTACCTCCAGTCCCATCCATTCATACGCAGAGGACTCTACCTAACCCTACTCAATTAGTTTTCCAGAACGCCCAAGCCAGCAATCCCTCAAAAACAATCATAATGAAGCCATAGAACACTTATCCACTGATGTAACTACTATTTCCAATTAGGGCAGAGAAAACCTTGTTGCCTTTAATGCTTCAGAAAACCCAATTTCTCTATTTTAATACCCGTCCAGAACTCCCAGAGAACTTTCCCTCATACTTCAACAATACAAAAATCAATCCTTCATCTTCTCTCAATATTCTTGGTGTCTCTTTTTCTTCTGCTCTCACTTGGAAGGACCATATTACTGGTCTTGCTAAGGCAGCCTAACAGATGATGGGTGTACTCAACCGCCTCAAGGGGTTCTTTACCCCTGCACAGCTTTTTGCTCTATGCAGGGGCACGGTGCGTCCTTGTATTAAGTATTGTTCACATGTGTGGGGATGATCCTCTCACACCGCACTACTAGACAAAGTAGAAAGGAAGGCCTTTCGTATAATTAACTCCCGTCCACTCACCAACTCTCTACAATCTCTCTCTCTCCGCCGCAATGTCGCATCTCTCTCGCTATTCTATCGCTACTATAATAATCAGTGTTCCTCAGAACTCTCCCAGTGTATACCACCTCCTCTACGTAGGGTACGTGGTACCTGCCCTGCAACATAATCCCACCTCTACTCTGTGCAACTCTCCAACCCAGGAGTGAAATGTTACTCTCAGACTTTCTTCTATTCAACAGCTGAGCTCTGGAACTCTCTCCCAGAATCGGTCTTTCCCTCTTCCTATGACATAAATTGATTCAAACTCCGTTGTCCAGGCATTTTGGCTTGAACGTCCCTTGATTTTGGCCCTGTCACTCTTTCAACTCTGGGGCAGGCACTCGCTACAGGCAGTTCTGCGTTTTACCTCCCTCACTCACGTAAAAAAAAAAAATATATATATATATATATATATACAGCATATCTACAGTATATATATATGTACTGTATATATACAGTATATACTGTATATCTGTATACTTTTTTTTTTTTTTTTTTTTTTTTTTTTTTTTTATGTGATTGAGGGAGGCAAAACGCAGAATTGTATATAGCGAGTGCCTCGCCCATAGTTGAAAGAGTGACAGGGCCAAAATCAAGGGACGATCGACCCAAAATGCCTGGACACACAGAGTTTAAAGCAATTTAAGTCATAGGAAAAGGAAGGGAAAGACTGATTCTGGGAGAGAGTCCAGAGCTCAGCTGTTGAGTAGAAGAAAGTTTGAGAGTAACGTTTCACTCTTGGGTTAGAGAGTTGCACAGAGTAGGGGTGGGATTGAGTTGCAAGACGGGTACCACGTGCCCTACGTAAAGTAGGTGGTATGCACTGGGATAGCTCTGAGGAACACTGATTATTATAGTAGCGATAGAATAGCGAGAGAGATGCAACATTGCGGCGGAGAGAGAGAGATTGCAGAGAGTTGGTGAGTGGACGGGAGTTAATGACACAAAAGGCCTTCCTTTCAACTTTGTCTAGGAGAGCGGTGTGAGAGGAACCTCCCCACACATGTGAACAATACTCAATACAAGGACGCACTATGCCCCTGTACAGAGCAAGAAGCTGTGCTGGGGAAAAGAACCCCCTAAGGCGGTTGAGCACACCCAGCTTCTGGGAGGCTGCCTTAGCAAGACTGGTAATATGGTCCGTCCAAATTGAGATCAGAAGAAAAAGAGACACCGAGAAGATGAAGGATTGATTTTTGTATTGTTGAAGAATAAGGGATAGTCCGCTGGGAGATCCTGACGGGTAGATAGATGGAGAAATTGGGTTTTGGAAGCATTAAAGGTAACAAGGTTTTCTCTGCCCCAATTGGAGATAGTATTTACATCAGAATTTAAGAGTTCTATGGCTTCATTACGTTTGTCGTTAAGGGATTGCTGGCTGGGGCGTTCTGAAAAACTAATGGAGTAGTGTAAGGTTGAGTCGTCTGCGTATGAATGGATGGGAATTAAGGTACAGTTAAGGAGATCGTTTATAAAAATTAGAAAGAGAATAGGAGATAGGACAGAGCCCTGAGGAACACCAGAGTTTACAGGGTGAGGAAGTGAACAATGGCCGTCCACAACCGCGGCTATGGAACGGCCGGAAAGGAAATTAGAGACAAAGGCACAGATGGAGGGATAGAAACCGAAGGAGGGTAGTTTAGAAATTAAAGATTTGTGCCAGACTCTATCGAAAGCTTTCGATATGTCTAGTGCAATAGAAAAAATCTATATTATATATATATATATAATAGAGTGAATCATCATTATCATACATACATTAGTCATAAAATACACTCTTTAGGAAGGATGATAGCGGAGCGCACCATTACAAATATTGATTCGGCATATTTTAAAATAAGTGATTGATAATTACATCTAAATAAAATATACGTCCTAAATTTTAAATATATATTGAGCTACGAAATGAACATATCAATTTTGAATAATATTGACATGGTCAATAATTTTGTTAGTCAAACGAGCATCGTAAAGCCAGTTATTAGTAGAAGATGAGTCATGAAGATAAAGCTAACGGGTAATTAATATCATTATTCCTGTAATTAAAGTTAGTATACCATTAATTATTTGCTCACACATACGCTTGTGAAATACAGATAGATAGATAGATAGAGAGAGAGAGAGAGAGAGAGAGAGAGAGAGAGAGCGAGAGAATGTGAGTGTATGTGAATGACATTTAATATAGTGTGTTACAAGGACTAAATACTGTAGTGTCTCAAAGGCTTTATTAGGTTTTGCGATCAATTTCATGCAGATGTCCTATATTAATAATGGAGTACACAACTAGCAAAGTGGACGATATTACGCAGTTTAGGAAGGATCTGTGGTTGTTAAGGGGGGTGACCTGTTTTTGTTCTGTCCTTTTCTATCTTTCTCTGGCTTGTATCCATTTGGCCCCATTCAGCCTACTGTTTTAAGACGTTTATCCCCATCCAGGTGTCAATTTTTTTACTGGTGAGCGGTAGCGAGCCAGCATATTTTGTATTTGTGTTTGACAGCAGGCTAAATTTTAGGTTTTATTAGGTTTTATTTTCTCCGGCGAAGCCGGATTTCTTCATATAATGCTGGCTCGCTATCGCTCGCCAGGAAGAAATCGACACCTACTATGGGTTTCAGAGGCCGTGTTACATCGTTTTTGGGGAATAACTTATTAACAAACAGTTGGATCAGTATGATATTTTGACACAGCTTTGTTCACACCGTGCCCTAATTTTCGTCAATATAGTGCATTACCAAAAGTGTAGAAATAAGGCACTTGTCCCTTAGTCATGAGGTTAAAGTCACACATTAATGACTATGAAACGGACAAGTCTGCCGTGGCTTACCTGTGAGAACCACCAAACCATTATTGCTCCTCCATCAAACACGGTAGTTATCAGCCACCACCCAACCCTACTATCGCATTTAAATGCAAGTTATCTGTCAATATCAAAATATAAATATAAAAAATACATACTTTTTGTATATTTATACTTGATATTGACAGATAACTCGAATTTAAATGCGATAGTAGGGTTGGGTGGTGGCTGATAACTACCGTGTTTGATGGAGGAGCAATAATGGTTTGGTGGTTCTCACAGGTAAGCCAAGGCAGACTTGTCCGTTTCATAGTCATTAATGTGTGACTTTAACCTCATGACTAAAGGACAAGTGCCTTATTTCTACACTTTTGGTAATGCACTATATTGACGAAAATTAGGGCACGGTGTGAACAAAGCTGTGTCAAAATATACTGTTCAAACTGTTTGTTAATAAGTTATTCCCGAAAAACGATGTAACACGGCCTCTGAAACCCATAGTAGATGGGGATAAACGTCTCAAAAGAGTTGGCTGAATGGGGCCGAATGGATACAAGCCAGAGAAAGAGAGAAAAGGACAGAAATAACAAAAAGCAGTTTGAAGCCTTCTTATTGCTAGACGTCCTTGGTACTGAATGGGTTAATGGTGTATTATCTGACTTGGGATTTGTTTTTACTTGTCTTTCCAAATTTAATGGTATCTGCGATCATCCATTTTACAGAGGTGTTACATATCTTATTGGTAGCACGTTTGGTTAACAATCAAAAGGATCGGGGTTCGATTCCACAGCGTGGCGAAAGTTTTGGGTAGTTGACTTGCACCCTCACAGATACATGTACAGTCGAGGTTAGTAAGTGTTGTCAGATATTTCACAAAGTTTCGGACACTGACCAATACTCTGAGGGATAAGCACTTTTCCCAGTAACTATAAAGATACCAATAACACTTGTTGAGCGAAAACCACTGGAATCTATGACAACACTTACTACCCCCGATTGTACAGTTGCCCACATAAATTATGTTCATCTCCGTGATCTTATACATGGATATACTGTATAATGAGCATGATTGAATTACGAGTGTAGTTTCTTATGGAGTGGTTAATTCATCCAACTAAACAACTGATAATTATAAACCACACTCGCACTTCATTAATACTAATTTTGCTGTCATACATGAGATCACGACGAGATACAGAACTTATGTGGGCAGCTGTACCTCCGTCTTACCCACGCTCATCAGCTTCGGAGAAATTTAGCGTTTCTTGGTTTGATATTGATGTTTGACTTTTCCGTTTAATATTATATAATGTAACAGAGCTATGTTTGATCGTGCTGTTTAGTCAAATAATATAATATATAACACCTCTACAGTCAGAACGGTTATATTTCGCTACAATTGAACATCTCGGGTACAGGCAGAACTGCAGGCAACTATACTTCTGTCAACCCATTTAGTACCAGGGACGTCATTGTCATCCTATTCTGGCAACTATTTGATGAATTTAGTCAACTTAGGAAGGACCTCTGGCAATATTAAGGCTTCAAACTATCTCAAACAACCCTTTTTAACTACCGCATAACCTTCCTAAGCTGCATAATATAGTCTAAATTCAGCTAAAATAAAATATAACCCACGTCGCTGGTACTCAGTGTTGACGTAGCAGTAAATTATTATGTTTTCTACACCAACCAACTTCACATCTAAACTCAATTAATGAAATCAACAAATACGTGTGGTACTCCGAGGACTCGAACCCAGGATACTCACATCAAAATTCTACGCACCATACATTACGTTATCAAGACAGTTAAAGACATATGGACAAGCCTACGATTTGTTATGCAGTTTCGAATCCTGCATATTAATCTGAGCATGTGCATATATTAACGACCTGGTGCTGCCATGTCTCAGTTGGGGGATAATTGATGACTCATTGTTCCACTAGTTTGGCGATTTTAAGACCTCTTTGTCAATATACAGACCTCTCGTGCCATTTAGGTGTCATTTTTTTTTTCCCCTGACGGCCGATAGCGAGCCTGTAATTCTAAGAGATACTGGTCTGGGACCATTACATGTTTCTACCGAAAAATGTAAGAATTTATCTTGAAGGGGGGGGGGGGGGGTTTCTAGGGGTGATTTTACAAACTTGATGGAGGTCTAGCGAGGTTACTGTAAAATATATAAATGAGTTAATAAATAGAGCAAAGAATAATCACTACCCCCTTAATATATATACCGGATATGCCGGGTTGTTCTCCTTATTGTTCACGAAGTTTGTTCCACGTCTCTCAAACCAGGGATAGTATTCTCTCTCTCACACGGTACAACAAAGCGGTACACAAAGATCCCTCGCACTATCAACCCCTATTGTACCGGCGACGTCTTGTATATTTTATTCTGGCTAATACTAATCGATTTTATTCAGTTTAGGAAGGATCTCTAGCAAATTTTAAGGCTTCGAGCTATCTCAATCAACCCTTTTAACTACCACAGATCCTTTCTAAGCTGCATACAATCGTCTAAATATAGCTAGACTATAATTAATATGACGTCGCCTGTACAGAAGGGGTTAATGGTGGTATTGTGAACCTAACCCCTTCGTGACGCATGTTGACAGTTTATTATGGCTATCATTAGACGATTGACAGTTTATTATGGCTATCATTAGACGATTGACAGTTTATTATGGCTATCATTAGACGATTGACAGTTTATTATGGCTATCATTAGACGATTGACAGTTTATTATGGCTATCATTAGACGATTGACAGTTTATTATGGCTATCATTAGACGATTGACAGTTTATTATGGCTATCATTAGACGATTGACAGTTTATTATGGCTATCATTAGACGATTGTATACAGCTTTGGAAGGATATATGGGAGTCAAAAAGGTAAGGACTATCCCAATTAACCCCCTGACTTCCATATACCTTTCCTAATCTGAATAATATCGTCTAATTACAGCCAGATAATATGACAGAAGTGCGTCTTACATTAATTTGCTTAACCCATACAGTGCCAAAGACTTCCTGTTTATCATATTCTGGTAACTGGTAGACGATTTTATTCAGCTTAGGAAGGACCTTTAGTAATAATATGGCTTCAACCTATCTCAACCAACCTTTTCAACTGTCACAGATCCTTCTTAAGCTGCATAATATCGTCTAAATACAGCTAGAATAAAATATAACACGTCGCTGGTATTCAAAGGGTTAAGGGGGGCCACCTGCTTTTTTGCTCTTTCTCTCCCTCTCTCTTTGGCTTGTCCCCTGTTGTTTCTTATATACATAAATGACCTAGATTTAGGTATAACTAGTAGGATAAGTAAATTCGCAGACGATACTAAAATGGGGAGATCAATTGATTCAGATAGCGATATAGAGTGCCTCCAAAGGGATCTAGATACTTTACATGAATGGTCAGTAAATTGGCAGATGAAGTTTAACATTGACAAATGCAAGGTATTAAAGATAGGGAAGATGCAAACAAATGTTAAAAATAAACTAGCTAATTTAGAATTAGAAAATTCAGACTGCGAGAAAGATCTAGGTGTGTTTGTTAGCAATGATTTGAAGCCTAGAAAACAGTGTAAAAGCGTTCGTAATAAGGCAAACAGGATTCTCGGGTTCATCTCTAGGAGTGTGAGTAACAGAACTGCTGATGTTATCTTAAAACTTTACTTGTCATTAGTGAGACCCCATTTGGATTATGCTGTCCAATTTTGGTGTCCTTATTACAGAATGGACATCGATTCATTGGAGAGAGTACAGCGTAGAATGACAAAAATGATCCATAATATTAGAAATCTTCCGTATGAAGAAAGGTTGAAGAAATTAGGTTTACATTCGTTAGAGAGATGCAGAGTTAGAGGCGATATGATAGAGGTGTTCAAGTGGGTTAGTGGGATTAACAAAGGGGACCTGACAAATGTACTAAAGCTCAGTGATAGCGAAAGAACTCGTACCAATGGTTTCAAATTAGATAAATTTCGTTTCAGAAAAGATATAGGCAAATATTGGTTTGGTAACAGAGTTGTAGATGGGTGGAATGGACTACCAAGTGCTATAGTGGGATTAAAAACGGTAGGAAGCTTTAAGATAAAATTGAGTAAGCATATGGACGAGAAGGGTTGGGTGTGAAGGGGGATCAGCCGGGTTGGGCCAATCAGCGCTCTGCAGACCCGTAATCCTGCGTTAATCTCTAACCGTTTTGGTAAGATGATCCTCAGGGTATTAGAGTGTTGAGCCTATAATTGGGCTTTGTAATTGGGGTTTTGTGGGACAGGGATCTGCCTTGCTTAGGCCAATCGGCTTTCTGCAGACTCCCATTTTCTTATGTTCTTACCCCATTCAGCCTACTGTTTTAAGACGTTTACCCCCATCCAGGTGTCAATATTTTCCTGGCAAGCGGTAACGAGCCAACATATATATATTTTTGTTTTGACAGCAAGCTAAATTTGTAAATTTTTCGATAGAAAAATTTCTCCGGCAAAGCCGGATTTCTCCATACAATGCAGGCTCGCTATCGCTCGCCAGGAAGAAATCGACACCTGGATGGGGATAAACGTCTTAAAACAGTTGGCTGAATGGGACCGAATGGATACAAGCCAGGGAAAAAGAGAAAAGGAGAGAAAGATAAAAAAAAAAAAACAGTGACCCCCTTTACCAGAGACAATCGAGTGTTTATATACAGGTCCGTTCCCGAATGTTAGGGCTTAAAGGCCGCGTCATACAGAGGTCGACCGCAACCCGACAGTAACCCGAAGGCAATGACTTGCAAAAATAATTCAAATTTTTGCGGTTCGGGTGTAGTCGGCCCGATAATCGGGCGACATTGGGTATGATTCTGGTATGTTCGAGTCGTTCTAGTCATGCTCTGGTCATCACCCGAATGTTCGGGTGAGTCGGCCAAAAGTTAGTGTATACGTTAACTTTTGGGAAATCCTCGAGTGCATTCGGGTCAAAAAACCATTACAAAATCCTCGAGTCACCTTCGATTTACATTCGAGTTGTATTCGGCTTACATTCTACCATATTCTGATCGCATTCGACCTATTCGGGTCACTTTCGAGTAAAAAAATTTAACCCGATTCATACCAGAATTGATCGAACCTAAGTGGACTTAGACCCGATGATGTAGACCGTAACCCGAATTAGACTCGATGCTCAGTGGAAAATTCCTACATAAACTTGTTCGAAAGTCAACTGTTACTCGATGCTGACCCGAATTTCAGGATGATGACTGGATGGATACCCGATTACTACTAGAAAATGACTCGATGCATGTCCGACATTCCTAATTAGACTCGATGATTACTCGATCGTGATCCGAATGACTAGAATGTAAGTCGAAGGCTAGTCGAAGCCAAGTCGAATCAAGCCCGAACCCGAGCCGATGGGGCCAAGGGGTCCCTCGCCCAGTCACTTTGGGGTATTTCAGGACGACGAAGTCCGGCTTCTGGTTGGGGCTCACGTCGGTCGATTAGCATATTGTGGAGTATGCATGAAGCCAGGACTACCTTCTCCACGGTACTGGGGTGTACGTTGATGGTAGTCAGTAGGCACCTGAAGCGGTTGGCTAGCATACCGAAGGCATTCTCTACCTGTCTCCTGGCCCTAGACAGTCTGTAGTTGTAGTTTCTCTTGTCATCATCGAGCCCTCGGTGTGGGTGTGGCTTCTGCAACCACTCCCTCATTGGGAATGCGTCATCACCAACCAGAAAGTAGGGCACTGGCTGGTCCTCCCCTGGGAATGACTCGGGTGGTGGCAATCCTGCTGCTCCGTCCTCCAGGGCCTTCCGGATGTCAATCACCTGGAATATACCACCATCAGATGCTGACCCGTTCGCTCCAACGTCAATGTACATAAATTTTCCCAGGTGATCGACTATTGCCAGGAGCACAATGGAGTGGTAGTGCTTGTAATTGTAGTACAAGGATCCGCAGTTGCTTGGAGGCTGTATGGCAATGTGCTTCCCATCAATTGCCCCAATGGTGTGTCCGAAGTTCCACCTATCCTTGAAGCCCTTGGCGACCTCCTTCCAACCTTCAGGTGTTGATGGGCACACTATTTGCTCCTCCATGTATTCCTGTATTATTACCTCACACGTCTCCCGCACTGCCAGTGATATCGTGTTGGCACCTACACGGAAGTTCAGTGCCATGCTCTTATAGGCCTCGCCAGTGGCCAAAAAGCGTAGTGTCATGGCAACTCGCAGTCCGGGCTCCAGGGGCTTCTTCCAGTTGGTCTCGTCCTTCTTGATCCTGGGTGTGACACGTTCAACAATCATATTAAACAGCTCCTCGTCCATACGCAGAAAGTATTTATAGGTAACCACGTCAATTTCCTGGAGTTTCTTCAGCAACTGGTGGTAGTGTCCGTGTGTCTCTCGCTGTGCCACCCATGGCTTGACGCTGCAGCTTCGGGGTTTCCTTGGTCGTCGTGGCCGTCGAGGTTGAGCACGTTGGGGTTCACGTTCTTTGTCCCTGATGGCGCGGGCAGTAATCTGATATCTGAGGTTGGCATTAACTATCACCTGCCTTAAGATTGCCAACTCCAATGCCTCGTCATCCATCTCTTCTGGTCGTGATGGGTCCGGGAAGTTGCTTTCCTGTGACATGTTGCTGTGTTGGGTGCACTGTACAAATGAAGTTTGTGTGAGCACACCCTCCCTTTATATAGTGGGGTGATGCATAACCTCATAATCGTGTCATAATCGACTTATTCTAGTCACGTTCGACTTACATTCTGGTTTCATTCCGGTTGGGTTCCTGACTTCGGGTGGGGTTCGGTTTTCATTCGGTTTTAAGTCGGGTTACTTCGGGTGTGATTCGGTTTTAACTCGGGTTGGTATCGGCTACTCGGGTCACCGTCGATTAGCTTTCGACTCATGGTCGATTCAATTCCGTTCAACTTCTGGTTAGTTTCGAGTAATATACGGGATAACATCGACTCGTATTTGAGACGCATTCGAGTCCCTCGGGTAGCATTCGAATTGCTTTCTAGTCATAGTCGGGGTACGAGTCTCATTCGGGGACTTCAGGTGAATTCGGGTGAAAAGTGCAAGTCATTGCCTTCGGGTTACTGTCGGGTCGCGGTCGACCTCTGTATGATGCGGCCTTAAAACACCGTAATATTAACCAGGGTTTACACCGTGGGAATGCTCACAATGTCCGTTAAGGGGGTACTACTCGTTTTTTTAGGGAGCCCCTTCTCCCTCATGTTTAGCATAATAGTTTTGAGATTTTAAGACTGTCGTTCCGTTAGTTTGGCGATTTTGAGACCTTTCGCCTCATTTTTTGGTCAATATTAAGATCTTTCGTGCCCTTTAGGTGTCGATTTTTTCCTGGCGAGCGATAGCGAGCCTCTAATTTTAGAAGGAACCGGCCTTCAGCTGGGATATTTTTCTACCGAAAAATGTACAAATTTATCTTGAAAGGGGGTCTATGGGGTGTTTTTTCTAAGCTTGATGGAGGTCTAACGAGGAAACTAAAAAAATATATTACTACATAAATATATAGGCCAAAAACAAAGCAGTACCCCGTTAATAGGAAATTGTTATGAGGGGGAATCACACCAGAGTTGTCATCATCAATATTCCATGGACAACATTTTCCAGGCAACATAACTGGGTGTGGTGTCCCGAGTTCGAATCCTGGGAGGACCATATGCTTTCATTAGTTTATTCAAGTGCATTGGGGTTTGTAATTGATGATTAATGTTAAGAACGGGGTGTTACTTAATACTTTACGTTGGTTTTGAACACTAGTATTTAAGGTTACTGAATTCTTATAAAGCGTTTATTTGGAAACTATCAGACAACTACGACCGACCGAAGAATATATAAACATAAATCGCTCGTGTGATTCCGGCGTATTTCTCCGCAATTTTGGCTATTAGCTTTTGAATTAAAACTGTGAAATTCATCTACCCTCACGCAATTTCATACCACTTGGGAGAGACTGTTCGTAATAAAGGAGTTCATTACTAATGTATATTACCTGATGGAAACCGGTATCTCTTATGCTACCTATTTAGGGGAGATGGGTCGTTTTTATGGTCCTTCTTCTTCCTCATGTTTAGCCCCGTTGGTTTTCAGATCATATTACGTTCGGCCCATTAGTTTGGCGATTTTAAGATCTTTCGCCAAATTTCTGTCAATTATAAGACCTTTCGTTCCATTTAGGTGTCGATTTATTTCCTGGCGGGCGATAGCGAGCCTGTATTTTAAGAGGAACCGGCCATAGGCAAAGACATTTTTCTATCGAAAAATGTACAAATTTATCTTGAAAGGAGGTCTAGAGGGTGCAATTTTAAGTTTGATGGAGGTCTAGGGAACAAACTAAAAACCTCCCCTTAACAAAACAATATATTTATTAGTGGCCCCTTCATCATTGACGATGAGCCTTAACGTAGGTAATGGTCAATCTTTGAACTCAAGCTTGTCTTTCAAACTTCCCGCCCGGGAGAGAACAAAATACGATTACCATACATCGTGAGCGAAACGCTCTTAAAAAACCACTCACGGACTCGTCCTTATGATGTGGGTACCACTACTAGAAAAAACTAGTAAAAAATAATGAAATAAAAAATTAAACTTTGATCTTAGCATTGCGCTTCTCATACGTCTGCTGTTTGTGTATGCTTCGCTTCACTCATCGAAGCACTAGCTCGCCCTTAATTCTCCCGGGCCCCCATTGAAAGGACATGTTTTCCTGATGCTCCTGTCCTGCCTTGTTCGTCACCTCCTCTCGTTTTTGTTGAGTCTTTGCTCATCTTTACATGTTATGTGCTGAGGACAGGTAGCTTATCGACTTGTGTAGGATGTGAAGTGTTAAATGCGGGCCCTGGAGACTGTTTTTCAGGGTCTATCGTATACGTGTTAGCCGGAGTCCTCGTTGTGCTAAGGCGAGGCTCCTAAGTGCGTTTTTTATTATCCTAGCTCATTATTAGTTCACTGTGTAGTCATGAGGCTTCTTATAGGGTGAACTAGGGCCTGTTGTTCGGTCCACTTTGGGTGTTCAACAAGTATACCTCATGGGCTAGTGCTCGTGGACTGTCTCACTTAGCTGAGGGGTCCTGCACGGAGCCATACTGCTCTTCAACCTACTCTTCGTGATTCTACGTGTTGGTGAGGTCTTCAGTGGTTCGCAGGTTTGTGCTACAGTGACTAATTCATCACCATCTGCCCCCATCTAGTTGGCCTCATGTAGGTTATTATATATATGGTTAGGGTGTGTTATTATTGATGTATTGATTACTATTCATGTATAACCATGCCATGTATGTTTCACGTTGTTTATGCCACATAATGAAGGGTTGGGCCTTCCTGCAGGATTTGTAAAGTGAGACTTATTAACAATGTGCCTCTAGTTGTTTCACGTGGTTTTTTCCGCCGGGAAATTTCTACGAGTTATGTTAAAATTCAAAACATCCGCCGTCTGGTACAGGATTTTCATGGATTTTTGTCTGTTTTGTTTACGGCGTATAGTTTGATTCTGGCTGAGCCGGCATGTAACTAAGATGGTGTTTCGGAGGTCTGGCTATACCTTCTCCTTTATCACCGATTAATCTCCGCCGCAAATAACTTAACAGGTACAAACGTTCATTGCTTAGTACATTTGGACGTTTTATCCTGGGGCTGCATCGTGGGGAGCCACGTCCGCCGGGATCTTAACGGCTGAGCCGAGAAACGAACTCACCCATCCTTATCTTGTTGCTTTCAGTTATCTGTATCGCTCTCATGAAAGGCGCTGGTCCGCAGGGATTAAGAATTAAAATCTACAGTGGCGTTGTCGCCGGATTTAGTTCTTACCTCACAAGACGGGATAAGGGTCAGTGTTTTACATTTAGGTAAGAAGTTATTATATAAGTAGCACAGGGTATGCTACTCAC